>CM046881.1:269043405-269353405 GCA_025667525.1 Glebionis coronaria | reverse complement strand
GAAAACTTTTGCAAACACTTGCACAATCCTTAAAACCAAACTTTGAGAATTCAAATCCAAAAACATATAACAATAACAAGATGAAATAAAGATTGGAACTTGGAATTCGTCACAAAATCAAACACTTTTTTCATTCACTTGAAAACAAGGCTTTTAGATTTTTGACCAAAGAAAACCAAGAACAAATGTAAGTATATGACCCTATACCCTTTATATAGAGGGTGTACATGGTCTTTATGAACTAAAAAACTGAAAACCCTAAGCCTTGAACTTCCAGAAATGCTCCTTTGAAGTTTGAATATTTTGACCTCATGTGAAGTTATCTTGGACGTTTGTGGACTTGTGAGCTGGTGGAATTTGATCAAAGCGCTCACATGAAGCTTAAAATGTAAGCTTGTTTGTGGATGGTTGGATTGCTGGCATGTTTTGGCATCTTCCTAAAAAACGTGTGCAGGGGAATACTCATCTGAACTTTGGGTTGATGTGACATGCATAAAGTGAGTTGGGTTATGTTCATTAAGCCATTAATCATAAATCTGGAAGGATTGGAGGTTTAATTCTATGTAATCATTAAACCCCTAATTTGTATTCTTGAGTGAATACTGGTGGTTTTGATTCGGATTAGGATTTAAATAAGTGTTTAGCGCGTGATTAATATAACTAAAAAAATTAGTTATATAATCGGCTAGGTGGATTGGTGACATGGCAAAATGGTGAGTGGTGATTGGTGGGATGGAGTTAGTAGGCCACGTGGCATGCCACCACTGGTCTAGGTATCTTGTTTTTCTTGGCAGAAATAACCCCCCCTCTTCCATTCTTCTTTCATTCTTGGTCTAAACATGAAAAAATCAGATTCCTTTGTTAATAAACTTTGGTTTTTCACACTTTTGCCCCAAAAGGTTTTGTAAAAGTATTTCAAGGGTATTTCTTGTAATTTGATGATTCTTCAAGGGTTGTTTTTGATATTTCTTCATTCTTTATGGTCTTGAATTTTATGATTGACTTCTTAGAGGACTAAAAATGACAAGTCTTCATAAATGAGGGACCATTCTTGCCAATTCTTCAAAGTGGAGGGTCCTTTTTGCAATTTGAAAAACTTTAAGGACCAAACTTGTAATTATGAATAAACAAGGGTTTAAAGGGTCAATTCTTCAATATTGGAGGACCCTTCTTGTACAATCTTCAATTCTTCAAGGGTTATTTTTGGAAAATCAACTATAGGGCTTGGTTCATTGTGCGGCTTTGTTTCCCGTGTTTGTTTTTGCTTGTTTCTTGTGATCTTTCGCTATTTTCTAATATTTGTACCTAAAATACACATGGAACAAACACAAGCATATATTTGGCACATTTCATGATATTTTATGCATTTTAAGCCTATTTTGGAAGATGAGACTATGTATAAAAGCAGTCTCATCACTCTCCCATACTAAACCATTGTCGTGCCCTCACGCAATGCTAGAATAAAGTATCTAAGAATCTCCAAAATTAAATTTTTATGCACTTTTATTGAATGATAAACTTGCTACACTACTACTACTTACGTTTTAGACATAATGTATGATTTTCATCGCAAATTGGGACGTTTAGGTTCATAAAACAAGAACACGTGAATGCTTCGTTAGAAAAAATTTCGTCGTCCTCGATTTTCGCCTCAATTCCATGCCAAGTGTGTAACGAGATGTAAAACCCACAAAAATAAGGTCATTACTTAATCCTACTTTTCAAATAATTTTGAAGTATTTATGACGTTAAATATTATTATGTTTAACGTTTTAAGTTGAGACCGATACTGAATATTTTATTTTAATATTTTCACGAGCAACGAGGACTACTAGTGATCGCGATACCGACGGATGCCCAAAAATTTATAATTTATTATCGATCGTTTCGATATTTAATACTTTCGACGATATCGTTTTAATTACGTATCGAGTCGTTATATTATTATTTTTCGTGTGCGTTTAAACTTTTAAGTATTTTCACGAAACCTGAGTCCCGTAAATATTTGTAAAATTGACTTTTAGTCATTTCCCGCTTTTTAACTAATATTTACATTTTGGACCAAAACTATCACAAATTGGGAAAAACTACCCTAACATTACACTATATATATATATATATATATTCTCCACTACCACCTAAACAATTTTTTAATCAAAAAAAAATCATTTCTTCTCCCTCTCTTCCATGTTCATCCGTCCAACCTAAACCCCATCACCAAAAATCATCAAAAATTTTATTATCCAATTTGATTCAATAAAAACCAAGCAAAGTCCCATCCTTAGAATTCAAAAGAGCATATTTTGGTACTAATTTTAGCTACATGCATCAAGTTTTAGTTTTTTTAAATTGTTAGGTGGAGATCATGATCATGCATGTGTTAGAAATGATGATCAAATGATGTTTATGTAATGTTTTTGTTAAAAAGATGAATTTTAATTTTTGGGTTTTTGACTTTTGTGATGATACAAGTGTTAGGATTGGTTTATGGTGATATTGGGATGTTAGAAGGATGATAAAAGTTGTTGGTTTTGATCAAAAACTTGATTTTGTATGGTTTTTAAATGGCCAATTTTAGGCAGTAGGTTTGAGGCCATTTTCGGGGGCCTTAAGTCTGATTATAGGTAGTTATTATGGGATTATGTCGTAGAGAATTTCGTTAGCTTCGATTTGATATAAGGTAGGCCTTCCAACTCCAAACGAGGTGGAAGATACACTAGTTTGATTTTCGTGTACCGGGAGACGAGTGTCGACACAATCCGAAAATTGTTGTCGATATTTGGATCGAATCTCGGGGACTATAAAATGAGTTCCAAAATGATTCAAGGGCTGTTCTCAGGCTCAAAGTTTAGTGTTTTGAGTCTATTTTTAGAATCAACTATCGGCTTTACAAATGGAGATGGGTAGAATGGTCAAAACGGTTTCGTAAGTCAAGGTCGCTAAACTGTCCGGATTTTATGATTCAAAGATGAGTCGGGCAGGGAACTTTAGAAGTAAAATCTTTTGATGGGCTCTTGGGAAGACTTTCTACATATATTAAGAAAGCTCTCTGAGTAGTATCATAAAAATTTGATATGTTTAAGTATGGAAAAACGGCTTGGACATTCTGTATGTTCCGACAGATTTTTATTAAAGGCATAAAATAATAAAATGGATATATAGGAGAGTATAATAGAACAACTTGTATCGTTTTCTCTCGAGTTGTCGTGATTTTATACTTGAGTTTGATTTTATTATGTATCATTTATTTCTCGAGTCTATTATTAATGTACGCACCTTATTTGCTAGGTTGTGGTTGTCGTGTTTTTCGGGCATCTACTATCGTCGGTGATCGTCTTCAACTACTTCTACTACTTAAGGTGAGTCTATAGCCTCTTTTGCGTAATTATATGATTTTAAAAACCCGCGAGGGGTAATACATATTTTATAAACTTAGAACACAAGATTTTTATGGTATGCTTGTCCTTCTATGAATGGACCCATGGTTGCCTTTAAATTGCATTAAGTGATTGCCTTTGTTAAAGCCTCAATTATGGACCATTAACTAGCTTATGATGGGCTAGCCGCTAGTACAATTAATATATCTATGGTGGAAGCCGCCCCGGTTCAGTTTGTGTGGACTTGTCATAGAAGTTTAGGCCCGACCTCCACACTGTTTGAGCATATTATATTGAGAAGTCAGGTATACGACAATGTACCAATAATCTGGAGGTAACGACAATTAATAAATCTATTGTCTTATTAGACCTAACGGAGTGTCTAAGGGCTCGATTCCATGAGCTTATTGCAATTTATGCTATATACAATTATTATTGTTGATGCAAATTATTATTTGATGCTTGTTGCCTTCAAGTATGCCACAAACTTATAATCTTTTCTTGTGTTCAAAATGATTATATAAACCTATAGATTCACTCGACATTTTTTCTGATGATTTTCTCACATGTATTTCAGGTAATCAAGAAGTGTGAAGCTTGGAGGCCACGGGAAAGATGTTGTGCACTACTTTTGTAATATAAACTCTTTGAATGTTTGTCGTTCCTTTTGTTCAAAACAATTTAAATCTTTTGTTTTGGTTGTACTTTGGTTACGATGTCTTAGGACTACGCTACTCTGACAAATGTTTTAGGAACGATAAATTTGAAACGTCTCTTTTCGAGTCGTTCTTTATAAATTATGTGTTGTTGTATCATTGTTTAGCACCCAAAGATGTATTCCGTTGCGTGTAAATTTGGGGGTGTTAGAGATTGGTATCAGAGCCATGAGTTATAGAGAACTAGGTCTTTTTCTGAAAACCTAAACTATAACTGTCAGTTTTTATTTTTCAAAGAGTCGGTGCACATGATTTCGCGTGACTTCAGATTCAAGCAACTTCTTGGATTACAATTTCAGTTTACATTATTATGTATCCTTTATTGCTAAGTATTTATAAATAAATACTGTAAACCTTGATCGATATATATATATATATCGTTAAACTTTTTGATAAAAGTTTATCATTTACTAATGATTTATTTGAATAAATTTCTCGAATTTTCCTCTACTTATTTTGAAGGATTTTCTATATTTCTTTAAATTTTTGGAAATTATTCTATTATTATTATGACCTTATACCTATTTTGTGAATTTACCACCGTCAAATTACGTCTTCGATGAGGAGGAAGCAGGTTCCACTGCTGCAAGCGAGTCACAGTCAACTAAGCCATGTGGATCTCCACGTTCCTAGTGTCTATTATTTTGTGTCAATGTACTCTATTTGTCTTTAAGATTGTCACACCCCACCACGGCGGAATATGGGGTGCAACGTATGGATATCATCACAACAAACGGTGTCTCTATAGAAAAAACAAAAATGCAAATATAATGTCATAAATGGCGACACAAATGTCATGACAATATCTCAACATAGCAGGAGTCTAGGTAAGTAGGTAACAGTCCTACCAATTACCCAAGACAAACAAATAACAGTAACAATCAACATATAGGTTCATAGTATCACTATTGAAACAATCAGAAAGAAAATAAACTAAGAAGGAACGGGGATCTCCTTCTAAATGCATTCCTATTCGACTCCAATCCTAGCCACATATCTTCTCATGCTTAACCACGTTATCACCTGAAAGAGACAATAAAACACGTCAACATAATGTTGGTGAGAGTCATAGGTTTAGACTCCAACGCCAAAATAAACCATAAGCTGTGAATAATAACCAAAAGAAAGTACATATGGACAATGAGATACAAACATGCATTAACAACTAATATGCAAGATTCATCAAACCAAACCCAATCCAAGGCTCCCAGCCTTACCAAACACCATGGTCCAATAGATGCTCACACATCTATGTACCTCCCCAAGGCACCGCCTTGTCAACATCCCCTTGGTACCAAGTAAAAACATAAAACAATCAAGAATCAACTAGCAGTTAATCACATATGTATACACAAATCCATCACCAAACATAAAGCATTCACAGCATAATTTATAAAACAAGACAGTGGCTCTTCCATCCCATCTGGAAGTCAAAATCATTGATAAACATGGGACTATGAAACTCACCTGATTGAGCTTCTCCAAAAATCCGCGCACTAGCAAAAAGCTAACAAACCAAAAACACATAATCAAAACATGAACCAAACACTAAAATGGCTCATCAACCTATGATGGACATCTAACCTTCTACCATATATATACCTCATATATATGCTCTAAGAATCTCATTACACCCCTCTATAAAGCCCTTAACTCGATTTACTTCATAACATATCCCGTTAACATTTTATCAAAAACAGTCCCAGCTTTAGGTCTCCAAACTATAAGCCAAACGCCCACCTAAACACACCCATGATCTCTGTAAAGGGAATACATATTACCTTAATTATGTTAGCTAACTCCTCCCTTTTTCCCCAACCTTAAAGCTACTGTTAAGGCCCCGATATATGTATATATACTTCCGCCTATCCAGATTTTATCGATTTTGAACGTATGTAAAGTTTGCTATGAATAAGGGGTCTTACCCTAAACCATTTTCTTAGCCCCAGTGCAATACCTTCTATAATATATAAACCAACTCCTACGTTCGTTTGAATGTCCAATTGTACTACTAAGTACCCCAAACAATCCAAAACTTAAAAAGAAAACAGGCTGACCCGAAAACAGTTTTGACACCCGACTGATGTAACCTGTTTTTGAACCACTTCCTGAACTCCATTTTCATTCTCGTTTCTTGATTTATAAAGCCAACTCAATTACCTTTCCAGGGCTAGCTTGATCGCATCTTGAATGTTCCTAGAACTTTAGATATGATCAAAACAATGATCCAAAAATTATGCCCAGTTTTTAAAAACGAATTTAACATCATTAACCTAATTAATTACCCATAACTCCACTAATTACAAGCCCTAATTTATGTAATCATTATAATATCATTAATATAACATTAATATACTGTTTTTAAATTAAACCCTAACCTAAACCCATCATAAGATGATTAAAGAAAACATTAAAAAACTTTAATTGAAAAGGGTTATGAAGGTTTTACCTTAGATTAATGGAAGATAAAAAAAACCCAATATTTATGAAGAACCCTAATTTTATGTGAAACCCACAAATTTCTTTGTCTCCAGGAGAAAATATTGAAGTTTTGATTTAGTATAATACATTATATAGGATGTGGGTGAGTCCTAACCCAACCCAAACCATCCCGAAATGACTTAAAACCATCCCGAAAAATAATCCCGTGACTAAATACCTCTTCCGAGACCCCTAAATGCTAAACCTTAAATCGTAAAAATACGATTTTCTATAATACATATACGTATACGTAAAACCACCAAATAACACCATCTCATTTCATAGTCACTACATTGTGAGCTCATGAACATGAAATAACCGTTCCTCGATTTATTATGAGTACTTTATACCCATATACGATATCCACACCAACCTCGTTCACGCACAATAACCATGTAAACACACAAATCAAATAGTCACACATAAATTAACCTTAAAATAAGACCAAGTGACGAACCTCAAAACCACGGTTGTCACATCACTCCCTCCTAATAGAAATCTTGTCCCGAGATTTACTCCTTAGGATCAAACACACAACCAACAAATCACATGAATACTTGTTCTGAATGAACTCTTTCCCGTTCCCACGTGAACTCTAGTCCACGTTCCAAATTCCATCTACCCATAACTACGGTATATTACCTTTTTATCCGACGTCCTAGCTTCACGACCCAAAATCTCTATCGGCTCTTCGATAAAACGAAGACTCGTATCCATACTAATATCATCTAACGGTACCTGCAAGTCAGTTCTTGCTACGCATGAAATCGTCATGCACACTACTCAATTCCTCCGGTAATCTCAACCTATAAACCACTAGCCCAATCCTTTCAAGGATTTCATATGGACCCACAAATCTAGGTGTTAATTTCCCTTTTCTTCCCAAACCGCATCACCCCTTTCCATGGTGAAACGTTTAGCATAACTTTATCCCACATCTCAACGGTTTACGCCTCTTGTCCGTATAGCTCTCTTGTCGGTTCTTTGCTATTTTCAACCTCTACTTAGTCACTTCCACCACTTCTATAGTTTCCCGATCCACCTCCGGTCCAATACGTTGATCGCTTCTAACTTCATCCCACTGTAACGGTGATCCACCTCACCTTCTATGAATCAACTCCACCAGTTTCTACTACAATTCCTATCACCAGACCTAACGGATTCTATCCTCTACGGATTTTCCATCACTCGGAAGTTCTCCCAACCTTAAACACGTCCAATGGTATATGCAGGATTGCATAACCAAAAGCTTCCCATAATATTCACAAGCTCCTGTCATAACCACCACCTCATCCTTGCTTTCCCATGCTCGGAACCATGTAACTAACCATCCTTCATACTAACATATGTTACACCTTTTTCTCTAGGTGAACGGTCCATTGTTCGTGACTACCAACCTCTTTCTCTAACGGATTTCCCTTCCTTATCACTACACTATCTTCACAACCTCTTGCCCCCTCGAATCATCCTTCCTCCATACTACTTTTCGCTTGTCTCTCCACAATCTTAATTTCTATTCCATCATATATCCCGTCTTCAGCCTATAATTTAGGCGTTTCCTCCTTTATTCCTTACATCCTCATTAATGGAAATGTTGCCCCTCTCACCGGTGACTCTCTCTTTGTAGAAGAATTCTTCCTACTATAATGCGTCCTCCAACTATCTCCAAATCTCAAGCCAATGCTCTAGGCGTCTTTCTCAATTACCCCTATAGTATGCTCATACCAAACATTAGTCTATCAACGGTATACTACGCTTGCTTCCCATCGTTTCTTCCCTTGCCATAATCCTTCATCAGGCATTCCATACATATTAGGCTAACTTTTACGCAAAAACCCTCTATTCCATCACATCCGTACGCAATCCTTCCAACTTCTCACTACGTCACTTCTCATTCCCCTTGAAATATGGGATGAATTAGTCCGTCTATCGACTATCACCCAACTCTCATCGTACATATTCCTCCACCTCATTATGTATCCCTTCCACCAACTTCGTCCTCACATCGCCCTTTCTAATCTACTCCTAGTATACGTCCCTTTTCTTTATATGATTGTCCAAGCCACGCTACATACATGTTGATGCGTTCTCTGCTTTAGACAACTCAACTCGTGCAACCTACATCCTTCATCCAAACCACCCTAATACGTCACCCATATAGTTCAAGTTCGTCTCAGCTTCACTTCATTCTTCTTATTCCATGTCTCATCAACCATGCTTGTCTTTCCCAGATGGTACTTGGCCTTGCAATTTTCTTTCGTCACTTAACTCCACCCACCACCTTTGCCAAATGTTCAATCAAGGTGATTGAATATGTGTTGGAGACGTTCTTGATCCATATAGATCATTCTCTACGTCTCGTACCCCAAATGCCTCTAGCATTCTAGGCAGATATAACAATCCAGCTCCACTAACTAAGTCTATCCAGTTCTTCCAAATCTTCAGTTCCTACAACGTATAAGCGATCGCCTTTCTTTGTCATCCTCGTACGCGTCCAAATCCCTGCTCCACGTATCGTCATGCTTCGCGAATTCATCCAGTCCTTCCGATAATGTCAAGATCTGCTCATTATCCAATCCACCTCTTCAGTCTCCAAAACTCTTCCTCATCCTTCTTCACTTCGCCCTTTGCTGGTTCCTCGATATGCCATCATCTCTGACCACTCGTCCTGGCCAACTTAATCCTAAAACTCACACTTGAGAATCTTACGTATATTTCCCTTTCCTAACAACTCCAGATGTCAAGATGTCGTCGATGCTCCCGATGACAACTCGTTTATATACGTTCATGCACACTCGGTTCATTGACTGCATGAAAATCGCTAGTGTTTTGGCGATGCCAAAATCATAACCGTAAACCCAAAGCGTTCATACAACATCCTTAGCAATTTCAACTACGTCCTCCTTGCACCCTCTCCTAGAAGCAATACGAATAAATTTCTACCTCGTTCTACTTGCAAAATTCTACACGCATTTAAAAAAAACCAATACTTCCTCTCATCAGACCACTCAACCGCTTTCCACTTCCACTCTACTTCTAAGAAACTCAACTTTTATCTTGCATTCCTTGCAATTTCTAACAATTCTTGTTTTTTTAAATCATTCCATCAACAATTTACCTTGGAAAGGCACTAACTACAACTCTTCTCACTTCTCCTACTTGCTCTATTTATGGTTCTACCTCACAGTAATAGGCAAACCTACTAAATTTAAGGAAATTTTCGGAAAACTTACATGCCCTACGAAGAATCATAAATACCTTTGAGGTATTGTATCCCCTTCCAACACTCTCAATGGCGCGTTACTTGTGCTAGTATCCCACAAATCTCTATTCATCTCCTTGGTACTCCTAAGATACCTCATGACCACATTAGTTCGTCTACGAACTTCTTTCCTCCCCACTAAGGGCATTCCGGCCGTTCTCTCATGGTCACCTACTTAATCGTGTAGGCGCGACCAAGTCTTCCATACGACTACCTCAACGCTCCCAAACAATACGAAACCAAAACTACATCCTGAATCCACCAGATACGATCAACGAATCAAACCCACGGATAACTAACGACATTTCACGTGCACCAGTTAAAACAAGTCAAAAACTACGAGAATCAAAAGAAAACTCAAACCCAGAACGTGTATCAATTCAAAATGACCCATGACAACGAAAAATAATCCAAGAAACACCCAATGGCAACCAAACATATTACACCCCGCGACATATTATTTAAACCGTGCAAAAGATCGACTTTTCCAAAAGAATATATATCTTTTTATTTATTTATTTATTATTACCTCCCACATCTATGTGACTCAAACAGTCTACAAACAACCCTCTTGATGAACTCAAAACTAAACTCAAAAACTAGGTATCCCGTGCATCCCAAATCATAAAAATAAACTACTATTCAAACTCAACCTTTAACCCGAAACTTGTACAATTTCGGCCAAGATACTGACCTCCCATGACTATACATTTTGAATATTTGAAAAGTACGTTTCGAGTACATAATTTTAGGCTTTTGAATCATCCAAAAAGCTTTAAAAATGAACAAGTTATGACCAAAACAGTTTTATATTAATGAAAGATAAAATTGTATGTGAAATCTTCATAAACTCAATTTAACCTTGTATTAATAATTATAAATGACGTGAGTCGGTTAAACCCAATTATATAAACTATGTAAGTAGAAAGAAATTTTACTTAGCTTTATTTTAAAGAAAGTCTTTTAGAATTTGAAATAAATAAGTGTTGATTAAAAATAAATCTTATGTTACATCTTGTTTCAAACACGACTCCAACACCTTACCCTTATTTTACCGAATACAACCAACTATCTAACCCTATAATAGATTTCCAAGTCCCCCATTTTTCTCAATATATACCGGCCAAAAGAAATGTAAGACCCAACACAAAAGATTTCATTATCTCAAAAGAAATCCCAAGTTATTTAAATAGACTTAAAACCAAGAACACCATTTTAAGACGTACACGTGAAATACGAGACTCAAAGATACGCTACAAGACACACTTCAAAAGATTCAAAACGTCGTTGAAACTCCACCAAACTCGAGCACTAATAAATTGTTTAAACACAAGAGAGCACTAGGTACGTTCAAGTTATAATAACTACTGAACGACCGTAAATCATAACATAACATCTATTAGTATATATACATCCACATATGTATACCTATTGAATCTCCCAAACATACTCGTTATCATACATGTCAAGTCAATCAATCTCTTTATACGCTCGTTTTTTCCATACGAGTAATCACCATCTCACCGTGCCACAACAAGGCATAAAGCCCACTTCCAAAACCAAACCATATCGTGTGACCCCATAATCACACAACACAACTATAATCCAAAACATATAACACAAAAAGAACAATAACCATATCATAGGCAGCCATTACATAAACCCATATATTATACGTATACCCAAATTCTACATTTCATCATATACAAGCATGTACTAACCCTCTTTCAGGCAATCATACTTGAGAACCCATTGAAGTTTTGGTACTTGTATAACTATGTTGGCCACCATACTTATACAATTACCCTTTCCCCAATGCACTCCCTCCTATGATGACACTTATAAGAATCAATACGACATATAACACATAAATCCATCTACTCACATAAGCTCATAACCACATAAACAATAAGGTCCAAAACCCCATCTATTAAAATAACATAGTAAAACTCTTGGAATACCGAAATCCATAGTCTAGCTAAAACAACATAGACTAAATCCAAAACGAAAACATAATCAGTTATAAGTCATGTCGCCCATAAGAGTGGAAACAGCTTAAAACCCTTCATATCCGCCTACTCCCAATAACTCGAATCACCACATGATTCTTAGGGAACAGGACTTAAACCTCAAAAGAAAAATACTATACCTCAGGTACATAAAATAACCCAACAAAAGATAGAAACTACCATGTACCAAATTATGTACTATAATGTACAATTTAGGCAAAAGACAACAATGACTAGCGTGGATGATTATGGTTCAGCCTTCACTAGTCACAACCTAAAAAGAAAATAACATGTGCCTAAGTATGAACTTACTACTGTTCAATTCATACTAGTCAAAACATCACAATAAATAACATCCAAACACATCAATTATTATAAAATGCACACATACTCTTATGACGCATATATGCAGGGACCCTTAAGCTATAGACTAGGCTACGCGACTAGGCAACCTAATTCTCTATAACCATTGTCTCTGATACCATTCAGTCACACCCCACCATGGCGGAAGATGGGGTGCAACGTATGGATATCATCACAACAAACGGGGTCTCTATAGAGAAAACTAAAATGCAAATATAATGTCATAAATGGCGACACAAATGTCATGACAATATCTCAACATAGCAAGAGTCTAGGTAAGTAGGTAACAATCCTACCTCTTACCCAAGACAAACAAATAACACTAACAATCAACATATAGGTTCATAGTATCACTATTGAAACAATCAGAAAGAAAATAAACTAAGAAGGAACGGGGATCTCCTTCTAAATGCATTCCTATTCGACTCCAATCCTAGTCACATATGTTCTCACGCTTAACCACGTTATCACCTGAAAGAGACAATAAAACACGTCAACATAATGTTGGTGAGAGTCATAGGTTTAGACTCTAACGCCAAAACAAACCATAAGCTGTGAATAATAACCAAAATCAAGTACATATGGACAATGAGATACAAACATGCATTAACAACTATTATGCAAGATTCAACAAACCAAACCCAATCCAAGGCTCCCAGCCTTATCAAACACCATGGTCCCATAGATGCTCACACATCTATGTACCTCCCCAAGGCCCCGCCTTGTCAACATCCCCTTGGTACCAAGTCCAAATATAAAACAATCAAGAATCAACTAGCAGTTAATCACATATGTATACACAAGTCCATCACCAAACACAAAGCATTCACAGCATAATTTATAAAACAAGAGATTGTCTCTTCCATCTCATCTGGAAGTCAAAATCATTGATAAACATTGGACTATGAAACTCACCCGATTGAGCTTCTCCAAAAATCCGTGCACTAGCAAAAAGCTAACAAATAAAAAACACATAATTAAAACATGAACCAAACACTAAAATGGCTCATCAACCTATGATAGACATCTAACCTTCTCCCATATATATACCTCATATATATGCTCTAAGCATCTCATTACACTCCTCTATAAAGCCCTTAACTCGTTTTACTTCATAACACATCCCGTTAACATTTTATCAAAAACAGTCCCAGTTTTAGGTCTCCAAAACTATAAGCCAAACGCCCACCTAAACACACCCATGATCTCTGTAAAGAGAATACTTATGCCCTTACATATGTTATCTAACTCCTACCTTTTGTCCCAACCTTAAAGCTACTGTTAAGGCCCCGATATATGTATATATAATTTCGCCTATCCAGATTTTACCGATTTTGAACGTATGTAAAGTTTGCTATGAATAAGGGGTCTTACCCTAACCCATTTTCTTAGCCCCAATGCAGATACCTTCTATAATATATAAACCAACTCCCACGTTCGTTTGAATATCCAATTGTACTCCTAAGTATCCCAAACAATCCAAAACTTAAAAAGAAAACAGGCTGACCCGAAAACAGTTTTGACACCCGACTGATGTAACCTGTTTTTGACCCACTTCCCACGTCCAATTTAGTTCTCGTTTCTTGATTTAGAAAGCCAACTCAATTACCTTTCCAGGGCTAGCTTGATCGCATCTTGAATGTTCTTAGAACTCTAGATATGATCAAAACAATGATCCAAAAATTATGTCCAGTTTTTAAAAACGAATTTAACATCATTAACCTAATTAATTACCCATAACTCCACTAATTACAAGCCCTAATTTATGTAATCATTATAATATCATTAATATAACATTAATATACTGTTTTAAAATTAAACCCTAACCTAAATCCATCATAAGATGATTAAAGAAAACATTAAAACAATTTAATTGAAAAGGGTTATGAAGGTTTTACCTTTAGATTAATGGAAGATAAAAAAAAAACCCAATATTTATGAAGAACCCTAATTTTATGTGAAACCCACGAATTTCTTTGTCTCCAGGAGAAAATAATGAAGTTTTAATTTAGTATAATACATTATATAGGATGTGGGTGAGTCCTAACCCAACCCAAACCCAACTTTCCTTAAATTTTTCCCTTTCTTTTTGTTTTAATCATAAAAACCGACTATCCCCTCCTAAATTTCGTTTTTATCTTTATTTAGTTATTAATTAATTCCTTATTAATATTACCTTAATTTTCCTTAATTTATTTCAGCTCCTAAAGCCTCCAAAACCTCAAAACCGTAAAACTAGTCAGTTTTTACGCGAATACCGTAAAAGACGTAAAATATGCAGTTTTAGAAAAAAATCTCAAATTTTGAAATAAAATTTATAACTAAGTCCTAAATGACTTAAAACCATCCCGAAAAATAATCCCGTGACTAAATACCTCTTCCGAGACCCCTAAATGCTAAACCTTAGATCGTAAAAATACGATTTTCTATAATACATATACGTATACGTAAAACCACCAAATAACACCATCTCATTTCATAGTCACTACATTCTGAGCTCATGAACATGAAATAACCATTCCTTGATTTACTTATGAGTACTTTATACCCATATACGATATCCACACCAACCTCGTTCACGCATAATAAACATGTAAACACACAAATCAAATAGTCACACTTAAATTAACCTTAAAATAAGACCAAGTGACGAACCTCAAAACCACGGTTGTCACAAAGTTCATTCCTTGTTGATCTATGATAATAGTTTCCTTTGATTCTTATAATGATTGTGAATTCTTGTATCGAGAATGTGTATGCATTTGATGATTGATTTTGTACATGATATGACTATACCATGATTACAATTAACTCATTCATTTTATCTTCTCTCTTTGTGATATGACAGAATCATGCCACCTAGGAGAATGACAAATGATGCCATTGCAAGGCTAGTTGCTGAAGAGGTAGCGAAAGCATTAGCTGCGGATAGAGCTGCACGTGTTAACACTGAAGGAGCAGGTGGCTCTGGAGGTGCAGGTGCTGAAGGTGAAGGTGAACCTGTTGGACCAAAAGCTGTTGGAGGAGCAGGTGTAGCTGAGAATCCTGCAGGTGAGGTTGCTCAGGCTGCTGCTGCGGTTAAAGAGTGTACTTTTACTGGGTACATGAAGTGTGGACCTACTACATTTCAAGGAACTGGTGGAGCACTGGAATTATTCAGGTGGATTGAGAAAACAGAAACAACATTTTAGATTAGTGATTGCTCAGAAAGGAACAAGGTTAAGTTCGCAGTTGCTACTTTCAAGGATCGAGCTTTAAGCTGGTGGAAGACTCATGTTGCTACAGTTGGTTTAGAAGCTGCAAACAGGAAACTTTGGGATGAAATTAAAAGGTTACTAAAAGAAGAGTTCGGTCCAGAAGAAGAGTTATCTGCTTTGGAGGATGAGTTGAGGCACCCGAAGCTGAAAGATAATAACATTGCTGCATATACTAGCCGATTCAATGAGTTGGTTTTGTTGTGTCCAGATGCTTTTGCTACTGAGAAGAAGAAGATGGATCAATACATTAAAGGGCTTCCTGGGTACATAAAAGGTGAGACAACTTCATCTCGACCCAAGAACTTTGTTGAAACTGTAAGAATGGCTCATACAATCATTGGGCAGAAAGTTCAAGATAGGGCTGAGAGAGCTGCTGAGGGTAGTAAAAGGAAATGGGAGAATTTGCAGAGTGGTAATCAGGGTAGTAACCGCCATAAGCAGTCCAATCAGTAAAGAAATGATGGGGCTAGAGCTACAACTAACAAGAATGATAATGCTGACCATGGGGGACCAGCCCAAAAATGTAAGAGCTGTGGTGCTTGTCACTTTGGTAATTGTCCACCAAGGTGCACTAAATGTGGAATGGTTGGGCAAGTTGTAGAGAAATGCAAGGCAAGGACCCCTGCCATTGGAGCAAATTCTATTCCAATCAAGACTTGCTTTGAATGTGGAGAACGTGATCATATTCGCCCTAGATGTCCGAAGTTGACGAACAAGAAAGCAGGCGAAGCTGCTGGGGCAATTTATGTTGTTAAGGATGCTGATCAGGCACAAGGTCCAAATGTGATTACGGGTACGTTCTTACTCAGCCATCGTTATGCTAGTGTGTTGTTTGACTCAGGATCTGATAGGAGCTTTATAAGCACTCCCTTTAGTCGTTTAATTGATATTGAGCCAACAAGCCTAAATACTAGTTATGAGGTCGAGTTAGCTGATGGACAATTAGTTAGTACTACCACTATATTTAAGAAGTGTCCTTTGAAATTAGCAAATCATTTGTTTGAAATTGATTTGATGCCGATAGAGTTGGGTTTGTTTGATGTGATTGTTGGTATGGATTGGTTGGTTGCACATGATGCGGTGATCGTATGTGGGGAGAAAGTTGTTCACATACGGGTGAAGGGCAAGGTGTTTGTAGTTAAAGGTAATGTCGGTAGATCTCGCCTAACGGTGATATCTTGTATAAAGGCGAGGAAATATGTAGAAAGAGGTTGTCACATGTTCTTGGCTCAAGTAGTGGAGAAAGAACTATCGGTGAGGCGTGTGGAAGATGTTCCGGTTATTCGTGATTTTCCTGAAGTATTTCCTGATGACTTGCCAAGGCTTCCGCCTCAGCGAGAAGTCGAATTCAAGATTGATCTAGTGCCAGGAGCTGCACCGGTGGCGCGTGTACCTTATCGTTTAGCACCGTCTGAGATGAAGGAGTTGGAAGATCAGTTGAAGGAGTTAATGGAGAAGGGGTTCATTAGACGAAGTTCGTCACCTTGGGGAGGTCCAGTATTGTTCGTGAAGAAGAAGGACGAATCGTTCAGAATGTGCATAGACTACCGAGAGTTGAACAAGTTAACTATTAAGAATCGCTATCCACTTCCTTGGATCGATGATTTGTTCGATCAACTTCAAGGTTCGTGTGTGTACTCGAAGATCGACTTGAGGTCGGGTTATCATCAACTTTGTGTTAAAGAGGAGGACATACCTATTACAGCTTTTCGGACGTGTTATGGACACTTTGAATTTTAAGTGATGCCGTTTGGGTTAACTAATGCACCTGCGGTATTCATGGACTTAATGAATCATGTGTGTAAGCCATATCTCGACAAGTTTGTGATTGTATTTATCGATGATATCCTGATTTATTCTAAGAGTCGGGAAGAGCATGAAGGTCATTTGAAGATTATTTTGGAGTTGTTGAAAAAGGAGAAGTTGTATGCAAAATTCTCCAAGTGTGATTTTTGGTTGGATTCAGTCCAATTCCTTGGGCACGTGATCGATAGTAGCGGTGTTCATGTTGATCCTTCCAAAATTGAAGCTATTAGAGATTGGGCTAGGCCAACAACCCCGACTGAAGATAGACAATTCTTAAGATTAGCTGGGTACTACCAGCTATTCATAGAAGGGTTCTCTTTAATTTCTAAACCTCCTACTAAACTTACACATAAAAACAAGAAGTATGAGTGGGGTTCAGAAGAAGAAGAAGCATTCCAAACTTTGAAGCGGAAGCTGTGTTCTACACCAATTTTGGCTTTGCCCGTCGGAGCTGAAGACTTTGTGGTATATTGTGACGCATCATGTAAGGGTTTTGGTGCTGTGTTGATGCAAAGGGAGAAAGTGATCGTGTATGCATCTCGTCAATTGAGGAAGCATGAGGAGAATTATACTACACATGATTTGGAATTAGGAGATGTTGTTTTTGCTCTTAGACTTTGGAGACACTATCTCTACGGTACAAAGAGTGTGGTATATACCGATCATAAAAGCCTGCAACATATTCTGGATCAGAAGGAACTCAATATGAGGCAGAGAGGATGGGTAGAATTGTTGAGTGATTACGACATTCAAATTTGCTATCATCCCGGCAAGGCGAATGTAGTTGCCGATGCTCTTAGTAGGAGGGATAGAGAAATAACCAAAAGGGTTAGAGCTTTAGCCATGAAAACTTATTCTGATTTATCTAATCGAATACATAAAGCTCAAACAAAGACGATGAAAGAAGAGAATGTGAGAAATGAAGACTTGGGTAGAAGGATGACACCTATATTCGAAATTCGTGATGACAGAATTCGGTATTTTGAGAATCGTGTATGGTTACCGGTGTATGGAGGACTGAGAGATCTAATTATGCTCGAATCTCATAAGTCTAAATATTCGATTCACCCAGGATCGGATAAAATGTACCAAGACTTGAAGAAATGCTACTGGTGGCCCAATATGAAGGCTAACATTGCTACTTATGTTAGTAAATTCTTGACATGTGCTAAGGTGAAGTTTGAGCACAAGAGACCTTCGGGTTTACTACAAGAACCTAAAATTCCAGAATGGAAATGGGAGAAGATCACTATGGACTTTGTTTCGGGACTTCCGAGAACTTCTAGTGGTTATGATACGATTTGGGTGATTGTTGATCGGTTGACTAAGTCGGCTCATTTCTTGCCGATAAAGAAAGCTAATGACTTAGACAAACTTACTCGGTTGTATTTAAAGGAAGTTGTTTGTAGACATGGAGTTCCTTTGTCAATTATTTATGATCGAGATAGTCGGTTCACATCTGAGTTTTGGAAATCGCTTCAGCGAGCTTTGGGGACTCAGTTGGACATGAGCACTGCGTATCATCCAGAAACGGATGGACAAAGTGAAAGGACTATTCAGACCTTGGAGGATATGTTACGAGCGTGTGTAATAGACTTTGGAGGTAGTTGGGATCGAAACTTACCTTTGGTGGAGTTCTCATATAACAACAGTTATCACACAAGTATCAAGGCTGCATCTTTTGAAGCACTTTACGGGCGAAAGTGTAGATCACCTGTTGGTTGGTGTGAGGTTGGAGAAAGTCAATTGACGGATCCTGAATTGAATAGAGAAACGACTAAGAAGATCGTGCAAATCAAGAATCGTTTATTGACAGCCCGTAGTAGACAGAAGAGCTATGCGGATAAGAGGAGAAAACCATTGGAGTTTGATATTGGCGATATGGTTATGTTGAATGTATCACCTTGGAAAGGAGTAATTCGGTTTGGCAAGCGAGGAAAGCTTAGTCCACGCTATATTGGTCCATTAAATATTATTGATCGAGTTGGTCCTGTGGCATATAAGTTGGAATTGCCAGAGAAGTTAAGTGCTATTCACAATACTTTCCACATTTCTAATCTTAAGAGGTGTTTGGCGGACGAGAATTTGATAATTCTACTTGAGGAGATTAAACTGGACGACAAGCTGCATTTTATTGAGGAACCAGTGGAGATTATGGATCGAGAGGCGAAACGGCTTAAGCAAAGTCGGATCCCGATAGTGAAGGTGTGATGGAATTCCCGACGTGGACCAGAATATACTTGGGAGCGAGAGGACTACTTCAAGAGCAAGTATTCGCATTTATTCGTAGACGGACCTAAGGAGAAGTAAGCCCCGGGACGGTGCTCTCCTAAGGTGGCGAGGATGTAAAACCCACAAAAATTGTAACACCCCCAATTTCGTTCATAACAGCGGAAGGGTCATTGGGTGTTACTATCATGGTTCAATCTCATAATCATAGAAAACGGCTCAAAACGAGTCGTTTTAATAAACATCCATTCAATTCCATTTAATCAAGATAAAATTTCATACATGGTCCCGGATGATTCAAAAGTTTACAAACTATTATAAATGATAAAAGTTATTTGAATGGATATGTTTTAGAAAAGCGGGCCAAAACATTTCAAATATGCAAGCTTCACGAAACCGCCTTCATCGAGTGCCTTCTAAGTGGACCTGAGATAAAACATGCTAAAAAGTCAGCAAAATTTGCCGAGTGAATCTATAGAGTTTTAATTTTAAATAAAGTGAACACAAGTATGAAAAATAACCTTCCATGGTTAATAATTTATCAAAGACGACCATGTTGTATGGACATAATTATCGTTGTTATTTCTATAAGTCTCGTGAAATTGAACGTTAACATATATTATTTCAGCCCAACACACCTAGCCAAGTGCGTATATTTCTCTTATACAATTGCATCCGATGTTTCATTACTGGTGCATCACAACACCACGCGATAGCTAGTCGCGACCGGACTGGGCGTCACCCCGATAGATCTATCCATAGTATTAGCGTTCTTTTCGATTAACAATTCACGATTCATGGGTCTTTAAGGCTAAACAAACTTATATAACAACTTTCATCTAAGCATACAATCGGGTCCTTTGTGTTCAATTTTAAAACAAAGAGGGTTTACCACAACTTCTCGTTGCTCCCATCATTTATAATAAATACTTTTCCAATAATAAGGGTTTCCACAACTTCTTGTTGCACTCACACTTTTCCAATAAGTAGAGTTTCCACAACTTATCGTTGTACCCTTAAATTTCAATAATTACTTTTCAAGTAAAATAGGGTTTCCACAACTTCTCGTTGCCCCCTTTTATTTTAGTAAAACAAGCATGTTATCCCCCTCGCGGGTTTTATAAAACAAGTAAACATGTTAAGAGCGAGGCTATAGACTCAACTTAGCCAATAGTGGTAATGAGACGATCGCCGACGATTAGTGATGCCCGTTAAAACACGAAAACCGCAACCTACCGAATAAGGCGCGTTCGTTAATAATCGACTTAAGTATAAATCATACTTAAATAATATAAAAATCAAAATTACAAAACCAAGACAATCCCGAAAATTTTAATAATACAAGTGTTATTACTATACCCTTTTTATTCAACACTATTCTTTTAAACACTTGCACTTCCGATATTGACCCGTCATACGACGCCAAGTCAACGCAAGTCAACTTATCATTTTACTTCCCTCGGACCAGTAGCTAAGTCATTTATATAATGACTTAACACTTGAGTAAATCACCATGTCCAATAGTGAATACTCAACTCACGCCATACAAGTATTGAACTACGTGTCCAAAATACCACTCAGCATGTACACTCCAAATGTACACACCAATCTAACCTATCTAGACATGTCCGATTTCGACGAAACTTGGTGACAAACTCACACATAATATGAATAAGACTCAGTAAAAGTTTCATTCAAAAATTTTACTTCTAAGACCTTCTGCCCGACACATCTTCGTGTTATAAAACCGGACAGTTTTACGCCTTTGAATTGTAAAACCATTTCGACTTATCTAAACAATTCCGTTTATAAAACCGACACTCGGGTTTGAAAATAGACTCATGACCTGAGGTTTAGCAACTTACATCAGTCCTTGAACATTTTTAAAACTCATTCTATAGTCCCCGAGATTCGATCCAAATATCGACAACAATTTTCGGATTGTGCCGATACCCGTCTCCCGGTACACGAATACTAAAAGTAGCATAACTTTTCGCTCGAAATGAGTTAGAAGCTCATTCAAGCGGCAAATCGAAGCTAAAAGAATCCTCTACAAGCCTATCCTATTAGTTTCATCAGTTTCAAACAGTAATATTTTCAAAAATTACGTTTTACCTACTGGTCTAAAATGACTCTTTAAAAATCATACTAAAACAATTTTTCAACCCATTCCAACAATTTGTATACTCCTAATATTACCCCAATATCATCCTAACACATCTAACTAACCTATATCATCCTCAAATTCAATCTTACAAAAATTAAATATATAAAAATCTTGCATGCAACCACTCAAAATTTTAAATATAATAATATTAACACTACTTACAAGCATAGAAATAGATCAAACACCCTTGTTCTTCATCAAAATTTGAAAGTTCTTGCATGTTGCATATTTTTACATCAAAATGATCACCATCAAATTTCCAACATGGGTCTTTTCTTAGTTTTGAATGATTCAAAGTGAATCAAAAATTTTGAGGGTGTTTGTGGTGGGAGATGGGACGGAAATCACAAGGAGAGAGGGAGAGATAATAATTTTTTTTTTGTGGAAATGAATTTAGTATAAAAAATAGTTAGTGGAAAAATATTATATAGTGGGGTGAGGGTAGTTTTTGCCAATAAGGTATAGTTTTGGTCCAAAAAGCAATTAAATGGTTATAAGGGTAGAAAATGTAAATATTACATTTTAAAAATATTTACGGGACTCGGGTTTCGTAAAAATACTTTTTAAAAGTTAAAACGCTTCAAAAATAAATTAATATAACTTCGACACGACTTAAAACGTAATTAAATCGAAAACATCGAAAATATTAAATATCGAGACAATCGATAATAAAACGTAAATTTTTGGGCATCCGTCGGTATCGCGATCATTCGTAGTTCTCGTCATTCGTTAAAACGAAAAATACGAGAAATAAAAATAAATATAAGAAAAATCATTTCCATTATTATTTGAGAATATAATATCGATACTTAACATATTCCTTGTCGGTTTTCATCTAATCGACATTCTTACGCTAGTTTCAAGCCATAACCTTCTCGGTTAATCGATAATTTAAAATTCTCATTAAAATAAATTTATAATTCTTAATAGTCGAGACTAAAATAACGACCTGAAATTGACGGATTGTCACATTATCCCCACCAAATTGGGATCTTCGTCCCGAAGATCAACTTGCGTTCTTCCTCGATCGCTCGTTGAAATCAAGGAGTTAAACGTATTTTGGTCCTCGTCTAGAGTTCCATCACACATGACAATAAAAAGCCGACTTCGTTTCTGTTGCCTAACTTCCTTATCGATAATATCTACAAGTACTTTGATGAAATGCAACTTACTGTCGATTCATACTTCATCAAGAGAGATAATAAGATCTTCGACGAGAAGAAATTTCTTTAGGTTCGACATATGAAAAGTATCGTGAATTCCTTGCGGCTTTCGAGGTAATTTAAGTTTTCATGCCATCGGACCTTCCATCGATATCATCTCGAATGGTCCAAACTAACGGGGACTTAACTTCCCACGTTTTCCAAAATACATAACACCTTCTTTCTGGTGATAACTTGGCATAACTTTTCCTAGAAAGCGACGTCCCGGCGCTTAATTCGCATACGATAGTCTTCAGTGTAACAGTGAAGAGTGAAAAACTGGATAGTCATCGTCTAAGTTCCAAAGAAAGTCAAAAGATATTATATGGTACATGTTCTCCATGATCGGACGTCATTGGACAATGCCGCCTCAAGTTCTCACAACTTACGATCACTCAACTCGATCACATACCACATAAGTACCTAAAAACAAAGGTCAAACATAAACATCAAATGTAAATCTCCGTCGTTGATCATCGATAAAACCTTGGACTAGCCCTTGATAATACAACTCGATCTCTAAAGTCTTTCCACTTGCAGTGTCGGCAACAACATACTCTTCGAAGTGAAAACGAATTTGTTAATTCCAGTCATTAAGAAATTCGGTCCATTGGCGAGAATTCACAACACATCGGGCATACCATTAAGTTCTACTCCAGTGTTCAACGTACAAAAGTGTCCCACTAATTTTTGCTTCAGCGTTCATCGTACAAAGGCGTCCCAATAATTTCGACTCTAGTGCTCAAGGTGCTGCATCATATTCCTCGTTTTTAGTTCGTCATACTAGCCCCAAGAGTTTCGTCATCAAGAAAAGTCTTCGGTGACCCTTCGATAGTAGCAAGTAAAATTACAAAATCTTCACGTCCACGATAAGTTGTCGTTGATAACTGATCCTCAGTCAATCCGCAAGTACACACATAAATCATGGTGACGCTTAAGTGAGTCGCCTATTCTCGGAACGGTCAACGGTTCTTAACAATCTGTTTATAAAGCTCGCGATCATCGAGACACATTAGAAATGGTCCATCAAAACAAATCATAACTCGAGAGAAGTACAACGGGTTATTCGTACATAGATGATAATCGACGATCATCATAATGACGACAACATCGAACGATTCTTACCAACGAAATACGAGTCGAAGGAAGACGTACGCACACCAAAATTCCACAAATCGAGCCAGACATACTTGGGCCCACTCATTTATAACTCCTTGTCTACATCAAAAGGTGTCCCTCTCCATGTATACAAGAGTTTATAAATTTACGGTTCGGGAACTTATAACTTTCTTATTCAAATGAAAAGGCGTCCCAATCCATTTCAACAAGACGATTATAAGTCATCCTACTCAAGTATTACTATCTCTCAACACGATATCACATCAAAATACCATAGTAAATATAAGGTGTCAAATAAACTTACATCATGATTTCCGTATTCAAATGTCCCATTCCATTTGAATAAGGAGATCACGACGATCTAAGGTCCAGTCGTTTAAAATTTTCTTATTCAAATGTCCTAATCCATTTAAGTAAGACAACATTAAACGGCTCTTAGTTGGGTGAGTTAAAATCTGTATATCTAAATGTCCCATTCCATTTAGATACACAATATTAAGTCACTCAACCGAATGGCTACTACGAGCATATCATTGTTGTACCCAAACTATATATATTTGATTAGGATATATATATCTTAAGTCCAACATTGGCATTCTCCTTTTCGCCAATAAAACGTGGTCATATAAACTCAAATCACACGTCGCATTACATAGAAGATGTCGCCTCAGATAAATGATTCTTCAAAATCATAAGTAGTAACGAAAACACGAACATCGCATTTATTAATTACGTTTCGAAAGGAGATGTCCAAAAATGGCACATCACGATACGATGATAACAATCGAATTTAAACAAGTCGATATGCGATAGGTTACAAAACCATGACAATCTGCGTCATAATAATACCTCGTATCAATATAAAACTATCATTTATAATTAAAAAAAATGAAAACATACCTTGTAATTCACAAGTACAAATAATCGATAAAGATTACAGCAACATATATAATGACATATATATATAAATACTATCATTCTCGTCCATTGGCAACTCGGAGGTTTCGCTTGCAACAGTTATAGTTAAAAGATTTCAAAAATTCATTTTTGGAAAATCTTTCCGTTCTCTATAACTTGAGCTCTGATACCAATCTGTAACACCCCCAATTTCGTTCATAACAGCGGAAGGGTCATTGGGTGTTACTATCATGGTTCAATCTCATAATCATAGAAAACGGCTCAAAACGAGTCGTTTTAATAAACATCCATTCAATTCCATTTAATCAAGATAAAATTTCATACATGGTCCCGGATGATTCAAAAGTTTACAAACTATTATAAATGATAAAAGTTATTTGAATGGATATGTTTTAGAAAAGCGGGCCAAAACATTTCAAATATGCAAGCTTCACGAAACCGCCTTCATCGAGTGCCTTCTAAGTGGACCTGAGATAAAACATGCTAAAAAGTCAGCAAAATTTGCCGAGTGAATCTATAGAGTTTTAATTTTAAATAAAGTGAACACAAGTATGAAAAATAACCTTCCATGGTTAATAATTTATCAAAGACGACCATGTTGTATGGACATAATTATCGTTGTTATTTCTATAAGTCTCGTGAAATTGAACGTTAACATATATTATTTCAGCCCAACACACCTAGCCAAGTGCGTATATTTCTCTTATACAATTGCATCCGATGTTTCATTACTGGTGCATCACAACACCACGCGATAGCTAGTCGCGACCGGACTGGGCGTCACCCCGATAGATCTATCCATAGTATTAGCGTTCTTTTCGATTAACAATTCACGATTCATGGGTCTTTAAGGCTAAACAAACTTATATAACAACTTTCATCTAAGCATACAATCGGGTCCTTTGTGTTCAATTTTAAAACAAAGAGGGTTTACCACAACTTCTCGTTGCTCCCATCATTTATAATAAATACTTTTCCAATAATAAGGGTTTCCACAACTTCTTGTTGCACTCACACTTTTCCAATAAGTAGAGTTTCCACAACTTATCGTTGTACCCTTAAATTTCAATAATTACTTTTCAAGTAAAATAGGGTTTCCACAACTTCTCGTTGCCCCCTTTTATTTTAGTAAAACAAGCATGTTATCCCCCTCGCGGGTTTTATAAAACAAGTAAACATGTTAAGAGCGAGGCTATAGACTCACCTTAGCCAATAGTGGTAATGAGACGATCGCCGACGATTAGTGATGCCCGTTAAAACACGAAAACCGCAACCTACCGAATAAGGCGCGTTCGTTAATAATCGACTTAAGTATAAATCATACTTAAATAATATAAAAATCAAAATTACAAAACCAAGACAATCCCGAAAATTTTAATAATACAAGTGTTATTACTATACCCTTTTTATTCAACACTATTCTTTTAAACACTTGCACTTCCGATATTGACCCGTCATACGACGCCAAGTCAACGCAAGTCAACTTATCATTTTACTTCCCTCGGACCAGTAGCCAAGTCATTTATATAATGACTTAACACTTGAGTAAATCACCATGTCCAATAGTGAATACTCAACTCACGCCATACAAGTATTGAACTACGTGTCCAAAATACCACTCAGCATGTACACTCCAAATGTACACACCAATCTAACCTATCTAGACATGTCCGATTTCGACGAAACTTGGTGACAAACTCACACATAATATGAATAAGACTCAGTAAAAGTTTCATTCAAAAATTTTACTTCTAAGACCTTCTGCCCGACACATCTTCGTGTTATAAAACCGGACAGTTTTACGCCTTTGAATTGTAAAACCATTTCGACTTATCTAAACAATTCCGTTTATAAAACCGACACTCGGGTTTGAAAATAGACTCATGACCTGAGGTTTAGCAACTTACATCAGTCCTTGAACATTTTTAAAACTCATTCTATAGTCCCCGAGATTCGTTCCAAATATCGACAACAATTTTCGGATTGTGCCGATACCCGTCTCCCGGTACACGAATACTAAAAGTAGCATAACTTTTCGCTCGAAATGAGTTAGAAGCTCATTCAAGCGGCAAATCGAAGCTAAAAGAATCCTCTACAAGCCTATCCTATTAGTTTCATCATTTTCAAACAGTAAGATTTTCAAAAATTACGTTTTACCTACTGGTCTAAAATGACTCTTTAAAAATCATACTAAAACAATTTTTCAACCCATTCCAACAATTTGTATACTCCTAATATTACCCCAATATCATCCTAACACATCTAACTAACCTATATCATCCTCAAATTCAATCTTACAAAAATTAAATATATAAAAATCTTGCATGCAACCACTCAAAATTTTAAATATAATAATATTAACACTACTTACAAGCATAGAAATAGATCAAACACCCTTGTTCTTCATCAAAATTTGAAAGTTCTTGCATGTTGCATATTTTACATCAAAATGATCACCATCAAATTTCCAACATGGGTCTTTTCTTAGTTTTGAATGATTCAAAGTGAATCAAAAATTTTGAGGGTGTTTGTGGTGGGAGATGGGACGGAAATCACAAGGAGAGAGGGAGAGATAATAATTTTTTTTTTGTGGAAATGAATTTAGTATAAAAAATAGTTAGTGGAAAAATATTATATAGTGGGGTGAGGGTAGTTTTTGCCAATAAGGTATAGTTTTGGTCCAAAAAGCAATTAAATGGTTATAAGGGTAGAAAATGTAAATATTACATTTTAAAAATATTTACGGGACTCGGGTTTCGTAAAAATACTTTTTAAAAGTTAAAACGCTTCAAAAATAAATTAATATAACTTCGACACGACTTAAAACGTAATTAAATCGAAAACATCGAAAATATTAAATATCGAGACAATCGATAATAAAACGTAAATTTTTGGGCATCCGTCGGTATCGCGATCATTCGTAGTTCTCGTCATTCGTTAAAACGAAAAATACGAGAAATAAAAATAAATATAAGAAAAATCATTTCCATGATTATTTGAGAATATAATATCGATACTTAACATATTCCTTGTCGGTTTTCATCTAATCGACATTCTTACGCTAGTTTCAAGCCATAACCTTCTCGGTTAATCGATAATTTAAAATTCTCATTAAAATAAATTTATAATTCTTAATAGTCGAGACTAAAATAACGACCTGAAATTGACGGATTGTCACAAAAATAAGGTCATTACTTAATCCTACTTTTCAAATAATTTTGAAGTATTTATGACGTTAAATATTATTATGTTTAACGTTTTAAGTTGAAACCGATACTGAATAATTTATTTTAATATTTTGACGAGCAACGAGGACTACTAGTGATCGCGATACCGACGGATGCCCAAAATTTTATAATTAATTATCGATCGTTTCGATATTTAATACTTTCGACGATATCGTTTTAATTACGTATCGAGTCGTTATATTATTATTTTTTGTGTGCGTTTAAACTTTTAAGTATTTTCACGAAACCTGAGTCCCGTAAATATTTGTAAAATTGACTTTTAGTCATTTCCCGCTTTTTAACTAATATTTACATTTTGGACCAAAACTATCACAAATTGGCAAAAACTACCCTACCTTACACTATATATATATTCTCCACTACCACCTAAACAATTTTTTAATAAAAAAAAATTCATTTCTTCTCCCTCTCTTCCTTGTTCATCCGTCCACCCTGAACCCCATCACCAAAAATCATCAAATATTTTATTATCCAATTTGATTCAATAAAAACCAAGTAAAGTCCCATCCTTAGAATTCAAAGGAGCACATTTTGGTACTAATTTTAGCTACATGTATCAAGTTTTATTTTTTTGAATTGTTAGGTGGAGATCATGATCATGCATGTGTTAGAAATGATGATCAAATGATGTTTATGTAATGTTTTTGTTAAAAAGATGAATTTTAATTTTTGGGTTTTTGATTTTTGTGATGATACAAGTGTTAGGATTGGTTTATGGTGATATTAGGAGGTTAGAAAGATGATAAAAGTTGTTGGTTTTGATCAAAAACTTGATTTTGTATGGTTTTTAAATGACCAATTTTAGGCAGTAGGTTTGAAGCCATTTTCGGGGGCCTTAAGTCTGATTATAGGTTGTTATTATGGGATTATGTCGTAGAGAATTTCGTTAGCTTCGATTTGATATAAGGTAGGCCTTCCAACTCCAAACGAGGTGGAAGATACACTAGTTTGATTTTCGTGTACCGGGAGACGAGTGTCGACACAATCCGAAAATTGTTGTCGATATTTTGATCGAATCTCGAGGACTATAAAATGAGTTCCAAAATGATTCAAGGGCTGTTCTCAGGCACAAAGTTTAGTGTTTTGAGTCTATTTTTATAATCAAGTGTCGGTTTTATAAATGGAGATGTTTAGAATGATCAAAATGGTTTCGTAAGTCAAGGTCGCTAAACTGTCCGGATTTTGTGATTCAAAGATGAGTCGGGCTGGGAACTTTAGAAGTAAAATCTTTTGATGGGATCTTGGGAGGACATTCTACATATATTAAGAAATCTCTCTGAGTAGTATCAATAAAAATTTGATATGTTTAAGTATGGAAAAACGGCTTGGACATTCGCTATGTTCCGGCAGATTTTTATTAAAGGCATAAAATAATAAAAGGGATATATAAGAGAGTATAACAGAACCACTTGTATCGTTTTCTCTCGAGTTGTCGTGATTTTATACTTGAGTTTGATTTTATTATGTCTATTGTTAATGTACGCACCTTATTATCTAGGTTGTGGTTGTCGTGTTTTTCGGGCATCTACTATCGTCGATGATCGTCTTCAACTACTTATACTACTTAAGGTGAGTCTATAGCCTCTTTTGCGCAATTATATGATTTTAAAAACCCGCGAGGGGGAATACATGTTTTATAAACTTAGAACACAAGATTTTTATGGTATGCTTGTCCTTCTATGAATGGACCCGTAGTTGCCTTTAAATTGCATTAAGTGATTGCCTTTATTAGAGCCTCAATTATGGACCGTTAACTAGCTTATGATGGGCTAGCCGCTAGTACAATTAATAGATCTACGGGGGAAGCTGCCCCGGTTCAGTTTGTGTGGACTTTTCATAGAAGCTTAGGCCCGACCTCCACACTATTTGAGCATATTGTATTTAGTAGTCAGGTATACGGAAATGTACCAATAATCTGGAGGTAACGACAATTAATAAATCTCTTGTTTTATTAGACCTAACGGAGTGTCTAAGGGCTCGGTTCCATGAGCTTAATGCAATTTATGCTATATACAATTATTATTGTTGATGCAAATTATTATTTGATGCTTGTTGCCTTCATGTATGCCACAAACTTATAATCTTTGTTTGTGTTCAAAATGATTATATAAACCTATAGATTCACTCGGCATTTTTGTTGATGATTTTCTCACACGTATTTCAGGTAATCAAGAAGTGTGAAGCTTGGAGGCCACGGGAAAGATGTTGTGCACTACTTTTGTAATATAAACTCTTTGAATGTTTGTCGCTCCTTTTGTTCAAAACAATTTAAATCTTTTGTTTTGGTTGTACTTTGGTTACGATGTCTTGGGACTACCCTAATCTGACAAATGTTAGGAACGATAAATTTGAAACGTCTCTTTTCGAGTCGTTCTTTATAAATTATGTGTTGTTGTATCATTGTTTAGCACCCAAAGATGTATTCTGCTGCGTGTAAATTTGGGGGTGTTAGACGAAATCATTGTCATTATAAGTTAGTAATGCTAACGCTACTCATATGCCCTTGTCACGTACTTAGACTCCCATAATCCTAAGTGGTATCTCTTATATTTTATTTTTGTCTTGAATATTCACGAGGATACATTTTTTACTTATGCGATGATAGAGATTTAGGTCTAAAAATAGAGTCATAACGGTGTAACCAAGACCATCGAATTAATAACCTCCCATAATAGACAACGATGTCAAAAAATTAAGTCAACAAGAAGGATCGGTAAATGATGTTGTGATTTTTAGTCGTTTTACTTACCTTTAGGAAAAAGTAAGCAAACACTAAGTCGTAGTAAGTATTAGTAATTACGTTTTGCGAATACTCATCGTCGAGTTCGTGCTTGGTGGAGGTATGGTGTTTAGCCAACAATTATAGACGTTATTTAATCGAGTGATTACGTTTTTGGAAAGAAAGAAAGAAAGGAAAATGGAGATGATTTACACTAAAAACGGTCGGAAACGCGTATACGTACGAACGTAAAAACGCGGCCTAACGAAAAATTTCGACTTAAAAATAATTAAAAATCACTAATAAATCCAAAAAAAACTAACTAAGCAAAATATGAAACCAAAAAAAAATAAAAAACTTTTAAATTAATTTATATTAATTTTTAAATTTAAATAAAAAAGCTAAAAATAAAACTAGCTAAGAAAAGGACAAAATTTAAACTTTATTATTTGTAAGCCTAGTTTATACTATCTAAAAACTAAAAATTAATTTTTGAAAATTTTAAAATACTTTTTTCTATTTTTATGACTTTTTTAAATTTAAAAAGAAAAATAATGATTAAAAATAATTTAAAAGGAGGAAAAATATAAAACCAAAACTCAAAAGTCTAAAACCTAATAAGGAAAACAGGAAAAAGAAAAGAGGCAAAAATTATAAGACAATAAGCTGAAAAATGGTGAATAAGCTACGGCTTATTATTGTTAACTACCACTTAAAACGTGCTAAGTAATAAACAAAGGAGAGGGATAACGAATAAAAGAGCCTAGCACACTGGTAAGGCGCTGAACCCCTGCTCGACAGGTCAGGCGTTCGAATCCAGGCTAGAGCATCTTTTTGCTAAACACATTTTTATTTTTATTTTTTTACAGCAACTTATGACAACTCCAAACACTACACAAGTTACAAACACACCATAGATTGTGTGTTCAGTGATGATAAAGAAAACAAGCAGGCCTACTTTTTTTTTTCTTTTTCTTTTTCTTGTTTTTCTAACATGGTGGTTGCTTGTTGCTGCAGGTGCACATCACACAAACACTCAAATGAATTCAAATACGAATTATGCACAGTAAACAACAAAGCAACAACATACACTATCTTGACTTTTACTTTATTTTTTTTGTAACTTTCTTTTTGCTCGATGTTACTGTTATGCTGGTTGGTTTTCCACAGTTACTGAAATCCCAAGCACTAACACAATCGAATTATCACGAAGGACAATCCACGCAGCGAGTTTAATCCAAAAGTGTGCATAGTTAAACACAAGAAACCAACAGGCACACTTCCTGTGTTTTCTTTCTCGCTTGGGTTTTGGTTCGATGTAGGTTTAAATGAGATCACAAGGCACACAAATCAACGTAAAAATAGTAAACCAACAGTGAGCTATAATGAAGCTAACAATGGGCTGTTTATGGCTTACGGTGACTAATGGGTCTAATGGCTGTGAAAATAGCTCAAGTAAGCCAACAGAAGAACACACCAATCAATAAACAGACTCTAACCTACCTATACTCTAACAAACGACAAATTGATCAAGGACCTAAAACCTAAAAGAGCCTACTGCTGATAAGACCACTAAAACTCAACGCGTACTTGATTTTCTGTTTTTCTGATTTAATGACAAAATAACTACTAAACTAACTCTTTCTACCCTATTCCTACCTGAATACTTTTGCAAGACCACAAATCAAATCCTCAACTCCAATTTGAGGGCCATGGACCTGCTGGCGAGATTTTCATCACAGAAAATGGCCAAACTACTATAAAGAAGAGCAGTGAGGTTATGCAAGCACTAGAACTACCTTAAAACTCAACAATTAAGCGATAAAAAAAACTATCTAACCTATCGTCTAACGCAAAGTTTCCTGACACAAATACCGAAAGAACAAAACACATAAGCTCAATATACCCAACTAAAACACAAATACCACTGACGCAAAACACAAATCACGCAGTCAGTTCTTTTTGGCTTTTTTTTTCGTTGTTTGAGACAAAATAATAAAAAAATGAAAGCTAAATCCTGAAATCCTATAACTTACACTACAAATACAAACAAAACTAAAAAATAACTCACCCTAGGACACTACGTGGGTGCAGAGTATAGCTAGCCATTTGATGGTCAGTCCCGACCCAAGGGCATAGATTCCCAGACACCCGTTTGAACACTAGAGTACCAATTTTTAAGCTGTTTTGTTCAAAAAGAAAACATATACCAAAAGTATTTTAGCTGTTATGGATCAAGTACTACTTTTGACTGATTTCAACACAATAAACCCTAATATTTTTTATAAAATCAACCCGCTAAGCCCCCTAAGACCACGCAGAGCTAAACGTGGCTTTGTTAGGCAACCTTTGCCCAACAACCAAGTTGTCCCAAACACTCCTAAAGAAATCAGCAAGTCTAGTTTTTCAAGAGATTTGGTTTAAAAACGTCATACAAGTCCAAATCTTACACTAACAAATACCCAAAGTCACTTCAAACAGAAAAGTACACAACGATTATACTTAACTAACAACAGTCACACATAATCTTATGCACACACATCTTAGACAGAAATAATAAAATGGACAAAATAAAAAAGGCAAACCTCGAGAGCATACAGTCCATGCTCTCGGATCTTTGAGCTTTCGTGGTAGCGAAACAACCACACGCTTCCAATAATCCTGCTAAGAACACCAAACGTGACAGAAACAACAATGATAAATTCAACAAACTGATTTTTCACTCTTTCCTTCAAAACCTTACTTGAAAATTTAAACATAATTTTAAAACTCAAAACTTGAAATCCTTTTAGATGAAACTGAAAAAGTAAATGTGCATAAATTTAAAGACAAGTTTAAATAAAATGGAACTCAATAATTTCATTCAATAATTTGTATCAACATTACAAATTTTGAGAAGAAAATTGGAACAACCTAAAATATGAAATCCTAACGCCTTATATATTGGCTACAAGAGGCTTCTAGAATCAAAATAATGCTAAACCTAAACTGTTGTGATATTCCAATCATACCCTTGGTCAAGATTCGATTTCGAAGTCAATTTGTTCACATGTGATTTCTGTGAAGATGCCAGCTTGTTGTTGTTGATCTCAGCCGTTAGAGGACCCTTTTGGGGCACGAAATCACCTTGGTTCATTGATATTCTGCCAGGGGTTTGGAGTTTTGCTATTATGCCATGTGAGTGGGTCAGGAGATGTACGGGATGGTCATGTGGGTGACGTGGGGTGGGTTTTGTGAGTAGAAAAAGGTTGAGGGGATAGTAAATCATGGTTCTGGAGTTGTAATACAACTAATTCATAGTAATTAGCAAATTAGGGTACTAGGGTTTATAGGGTAGATTTGGGGATTTTGATCTCATGGGTTTGGGGAAAACATGTTTACCGCCCATGTAATAATTCATGTTTAAAATGATTTAACAAATGTTAATGGTGGTGAGTGGAATATTGAGCTGGCAGTAGGATTGGGCTGTAGGTCGGGTTATAGGGCCGGATATGGGTGGGTTTTAGTAGGTTTTGGGTAAGTGGGTCAAATATGGTGAGGTGTCAAGTAGGTACTGGTGGAAGAAGGTTTAGTATTTGGCAGTTCTAACCCCTCATCTTTCATAAAACTTGCATAACAATTCTGGCCACTTTTCTTCCCTTTTTCCCTTTGTATCAAGAATGAAGGACTTGTCATATTTGGCACAACATATTTCAAAACTTTTCATAAGGGCTCTTAAGTGTAATTTTGACCAAACTTCAGGGGTATTTCTTGACATGTCTTCAATATTAAGGGAATTTTCTTGCAATATCATGATTCTTCAAGGACTAAAATTGACAAATATTCAAAGATGAAGGACCAAACTTGTACAATCTTCAAGACATCAAGGGTATTTTTGCAAAATCAACATTTGGGTCCGGTTCATTGTGCGGCTTCTTTTCCCGTGTTCGTTTATTATTGATTCTTGTGATCTTTTTGTCATTTCCTCAATATCCGTACCTAAACTACACAAGCAACAAATACGAGCATATATATGGGTATTTTCATGATATTTTAAGTGTTTAAAGCCCGTTTTGGACGATGAGACTATGTATAAATACAGTCTCATCACTCCCCCATACTAAACCATTTCCGTGCCCTCACGCAATGCTAGAATAAAGTATCGTAGCATCTCCAAATTTCATTTTTATTCACTTTATTGGAATGATAAACTAGCTACACTACTACTATTACTACTACTTGTGTTTTAGACATAATGTATGATTTTCATCGCAAAATGGGACGTTTAGGTTCATAGAATAAGAACACGTGAATGCTTCGTTAGAAATAATTTCATCGTCCTCGATTTTCACCCTAATTCCATGCCAAGCGTCCAACGAGATCATTGTTATTATAAGTTAGCAACACGATCACATCTCATGAGTGTTAATTACGAACCTAAACTCCCTTATTCCTACTTGGTATCTCTTATATTTTATTTTGTCTTAATGATCACGAGGATACATTATTGACTTATCCGTGAATAGAGATTAAGTCTAAAAATAGAGTCTTAACGGTGTAACCAAAATCATTAAATTAATAATTCATCCTAATAGACAACGATGTCAAAAAATTAAGTCAACAAGAAGGATCGATAAACACGGTTTTATAACGGTTTTGAACCTGAGACTTATTACCAAGACTTTTATACGCCCCCTAACGGAAGGGCCTTATTATCTTTGGTTTACCTCCATCTTTTATTCAACTTCGCCATGAAGCTTTTATTATGACTTCGGTCTTGCCTTGCCTTTTATTATCCGCCTCATCGGTGGTTTTATTAGCCAAAGACGTATATCCTCACGCTAAAGCGAATTTTGGATCTTTAAAGCTTCGAAGATTAAGGCTTGATTCACTTTCAATTTTGCATAGATTTTTCGGCCTTGTGGGGCTTCAAATTGTTTGCTAGATTTAGGTGAGCACTTGAAATCTTATTATTGGGTGAAGCTTTTGATTATTCGGGTGCCAATACTTCAAAACCGTGATGTTGGCGATACCTTAATGTCTTCCCAATTTAATTACACGGAAGCTACTAGAAAAGACTAGAAACCCAACAATCCTAACTAAACAGCTAAGTCAATATTTATTAAGCAAAAAATATTTATATGCGAAGGGGGAATAAGCAAACAACGAGAACACATGAGTTTTTGAAAGAATACGAGTACTCTAAGTTTAGCATAGTAACTTATAATTAACTCTATCATTTCTCGTCCTCATTTAAGAGACTTAGCCTAATGTGTAGTTAAGGAACCAAAGCTAAGTGCTCAACACGCACGGTCGAGTCAAAAATTACTCTTATTCTCGCCATCGGAAACCTACATTCGTGTCTTCAAACACTTATAAAACATGAGAAAAATTTAAAATTTGGCCATTTTTAGCCTTATTTTGCAACAAAACGATAAACTTTGGAAAGGGTGAAGGTTTGGCAAGGCAAGTATCTATTCACCCCCCATACTAAAGTTAAACATTGTCCTCAATGTTTTGAGTCTAGGGGTGCAAACACCCCCATACTAGAGACGTAGTCGAATGCCTAATCTAGCATGGAAAGGGTGTAACCGTTAAATTTAAAGCCGTTTATGAAGTGTGCTATAAACCTAAGGTTAGAACATCAAAAGGATATATCATGGATATTGAGAAAGTCTTCAAAGCAAACGATCGAGTGCTCCCATAAAACGAACACGAGAGGCTCCTATCGTGAAGATCATGATCTAAAAACCACAATGCACAAACAACCACGGAACAAAGGTTGGAAGGGCACAAATCCCCACACGTAAGCTACATTAGAAAGCGATAATATGTACATAGGATAAGCATGGGACTCCCCCACGAGGCACCTCGTTTTTGATTACCGAGTCATGAGCTCGACTCGATCCCCATAAATGTGATCATTTAGGGATTATCATGGTTCGGTCATTTTTGGTGGGACTTACATGTAATCAAGGCCCAAAAGCAACCGTGAATAAAGGCAAAGCCTTTATACCGGGATCGAAGATCGTATCCTCACATTTTGTTGAAAATAAAACACGCAAAGCCGGAGGATACGTCTTGTAAGGAAGAAAACTCCTTACGACGTAGGTAAACTCATCAAATCCGAGGGGGTGGGTAGGGATACTTTGAAACGAAGGTAAAATAGAAAAAGAATTGTCAATAATAGTAGTTTCAAAGTTTCCCCCCGGATCGAAGGCAAAAGCCTCATTAAAATCCTCACTCTCATCGAGAGGCGGTCCACCGGCGAACCCCTCGAGAATGGAAACGTCACAAGTAGAAAGAGAAGTCTCAACCGTATGAGACGTCGGGAGGGTGACTAGCAAATCCGGCTCATCGAGTTAAGAATCCTTAGAATCCTCACTCTCGATGTCCTCGAACGTCTCATCAAAGAGAGGATTTACGTCACCAAAAATGAACGCGTCATCAAATTCGAATAAAGGGTTCGAAAAGATTTTAAAATCGGTATTTTGAACGTCCTCGTCGATTAGTGACTCGTCATCACTAACGGAAAAATCATCTTCATTGAAAAGAGGGTTCGAAAAAGTCGTTGATTCTCTCCTCGAAGTGTCAATGGGAGAGAAATCATCACAAGAAATCGATTCACACTCACTATTGTGATTTGCCTCGTTAGAATCTTCGTGGAAAAATTTATCGAGAGAAAAATCACTTACCTCATCTTCGGATAAAACCGTAGGCTCACTTTGGATTGGAATAGGGATCTCAACACTAGGATTAGTTCTAAGATTCGTCTCCCCCATACTTAGAGAGGCATCGGTTTCCGAAGTGGGTATAGGAGTAGTTTTTCCATGATAAGGGTCGAGATTGAAAACATCGCTATCATCATCGTCGTATTGGTAATCATATGGAATCTCAAGAGACGTAGAGGCATAAGTATCAATATTTGACGCTTGCACTCGTTGCTTTTCCATTTCAATCTCTCCCCTTATACTTATAAAAATGTCCATCACACCTTGCAAGAATTCTTCTTCATGGTCTTGTAAGAAAGCGCCAAAGGAATTTTGTCTCTCGTTACTTGACTAATGAGAATTTTGGTGTCCGAGATCGTATGGTGGGGCCTCAAAATTATCAAAACCGGAATTATAGTATGAATTGGGTTCATTATAATGCATTGGTTGGCAAGAATAAGTATCGTGAGGCCCACCACAATTGTCGCAACACGGATTTTGAGAAAAATCCGGTTCGTTGTGTGGATAAAAATTCCCATTGTTACAATTGTAATTCATATCTTGTGGAGGTGATTCGTCAAATCCGTTGAATTGGTTGTCGAAAGACGTATTTTGATTCATCGGTTGACAATCATATCCATAATGAGGTTCGTTTCCACAATTCTCACATGAATATGACGGTGTGTATTGCGAAGATTGGTCATAGAAATTAGGATTCGGTTTGTGGTCATTATAGTTATTCGTACAACTAAATCCGAAATCGTGCTCCAAACCGCAAAAATCACATGAATAAGACGAGGGCGGCTGTGGAGTATGGTGATATGATTGGAATTCGTAACCATAGGCGTTTTGATTTGTTTCATCGTCTTGATTATTATCACAATAATAAGACGAGTCATTCGACGAATAAAACGAAGACGATTGGTGACCTTGGTCGTATGATTGAAATCCGTCACCATTGTTGTTTTGAGGAGAGTTGTAGATATAACCCGCCCTTCCTCCTAAGATCTCGCAATTATAACAATTACCACCATCGGGCGGTCCTCCACAATATGGACACGAATAGTAACCATCATTCGACATGATGTAACGCGAAAATCGTAATCGAGAATTAAACAAATGAGGGTTCAAGAAGAGAATTATGAAAATAGAGGGAAAATGAGAAGATTATTTTTGTGTTTTTGGTTTTTTAATTTTTTTTGGAATTTTGGTGTATTACATAGAAATTAATCTACAAAGATTATCCACTAATCAAAGGTCTCGATTAATGAATCCAAGAAGAATGAAGGTAATTACGTGAAGTAAAAACCCTCGTCGACTTTGAAACGTTGGCGGAACGCCAAAACTTTTTGAGGTTCAATAATTAAAACTCACAAAAATAGATTAATAATACTTGAGTTGGCAAACCCCTAATTAATCGTCACTTTCAAAATACGCGCAAGCGAGCAGAGAAAACGAGGCGGCGCGAAGCACTTAAGAGCCTTTTTTCCTTAGGTCGTGAAATACAACCGCCTTATCCCCACCTTATAGTTTGTATTTATCGAGATTAAACCAATTAAGAGTATTTATCTATTTTGCCTTTGATTTCGTTTGAATTCGATACAACAATAGTGACCGGAACGCTCAACTATTGAGGTGCGATTTCTCGCGTATTTGGATAATTATTGTTTATTAATTGTTCTACGTAAATACAATATATTATGCACAATAAAAACGAGAAAAATATTTTTGTGTTAATAGAGTTCTATTTAACACTATTTATTTGTATGGCTAATAGTATAGAAAAATAAAAAGAAGTATTTACGATAAAAACGTAAACACTCAAACAAACACGATAAATAAATATGGCTAAACACACCTCCCCGGCAGCGGCGCCATTTTTGATGTTGTGATTTTTAGTCGTTTTACTTACCTTTAGGAAAAAGTAAGCAAACACTAAGTCGTAATAAGTATTAGTAATTACGTTTTGTGAAAAACGCGAATACTCGTCGTCGAGTTCGTTCTCGGTGGAGGTATGGTGTTTAGCCAACAATTATAGACGTTATTTAATCGAGTGATTACGTTTTTGGAAAGAAAGGAAGAAAGAAAAATAGAGACGATTTACACTAAAAACGGTCGGAAACGCGTATACGTACGAACGTAAAAACGCGGCCTAACGAAAACTTTCGACTTAAAATTAATTAAAAATCACTAATAAATCCAAAAAAAAACTAACTAAGCAAAATATGAACCAAAAAAAAATTAAAAACTTTTAAATTAATTTATATTAATTTTTAAATTTAAATAAAAAAGCTAAAAATAAAACTAGCTAAGAAAAGGACAAAATTTAAACTTTATTATTTGTAAGCCTAGTTTATACTATCTAAAAACTAAAAATTAATTTTTGAAAATTTTAAAATACTTTTTTTCTATTTTTTATGACTTTTTTAAATTTAAAAAGAAAAATAATGATTAAAAATAATTTAAAAGGAGGAAAAATATAAAACCAAAACTCAAAAGTCTAAAACCTAATAAGGAAAACAGGAAAAAGAAAAGAGGCAAAAATTATAGGGCAATAAGCTGAAAAAATGGAGAATAAGCTACGGCTTATTATTGTTAACTACCACTTAAAACGTGCTAAGTAATAAACAAAGGAGAGGGATAACGAATAAAAGAGCCTAGCACACTGGTAAGGCGCTGAACCCCTGCTCGACAGGTCAGGTGTTCGAATCCAGGCTAGAGCATCTTTTTGCTAAACACATTTTTTTTACAGCAACTTATGACAGCTCCAAACACTACACAAGTTACAAACACACCATAGATTTTGTGTTCAGTGATGATAAAAAAACAAGTAGGCCTACTTTTTTTTCTTTTTCTTTTTCTTGTTTTTCTAACATGGTGGTTGCTTGTTGCTGTAGGTGCACATCACACAAACACTCAAATGAATTCAAATACGAATTATGCACAGTAAACAACAAAGCAACAACATACACTATCTTGACTTTTACTTTATTTTTTTGTAACTTTCTTTTTGCTCGATGTTACTGTTATGCTGGTTGGTTTTCCACAGTTACTGAAATCCCAAGCACTAACACAATCGAATTATCACGAAGGACAATCCACGCAGCGAGTTTAATCCAAAAGTGTGCATAGTTAAACACAAGAAACCAACAGGCACACTTCCTATGTTTTCTTTCTCGCTTGGGTTTTGGTTCGATGTAGGTTTAAATGAGATCACAAGGCACACAAATCAACGTAAAAATAATAAACCAACAGTGAGCTATAATGAAGCTAACAATGGGCTGTTTATGGCTTACGGTGACTAATGGGTCTAATGGCTGTGAAAATAGCTCAAGTAAGCCAACAGAAGAACACACCAATCAATAAACAGACTCTAACCTACCTATACTCTAACAAACGACAAATTGATCAAGGACGTAAAACCTAAAAGTGCCTACTGCTGATAAGACCACTAAAACTCAACGCGTACTTGATTTTCTGCTTTTCTGATTTAATGACAAAATAACTACTAAACTAACTCTTTCTACCCTATTCCTACCTGAATACTTTTGCAAGACCACAAATCAAATCCTTAACTCCAATTTGAGGGCCATGGACCTGCTGGCGAGATTTTCATCACAGAAAATGGCCAAACTACTATAAAGAAGAGCACTGAGGTTATGCAAGCACTAGAACTACCTTAAAACTCAACAATTAAGCGATAAAAAAACTATCTAACCTATCGTCTAACGCAAAGATTCCTGACACAAATACCGAAAGAACAAAACACATAAGCTCAATATACCCAACTAAAACACAAATACCACTGACGCAAAACACAAATCACGCAGTCAGTTCTTTTTGGCTTTTTTTTTCGTTGTTTGAGACAAAATAATAAAAAAATGAAAGCTAAATCCTGAAATCCTATAACTTACACTACAAATACAAACAAAACTAAAAAATAACTCACCCTAGGACACTACGTGGGTGCAGAGTATAGCTAGCCATTTGATGGTCAGTCCCGACCCAAGGGCATAGATTCCCAGACACCCGTTTGAACACTAGAGTACCAATTTTTAAGCTGTTTTGTTCAAAAAGAAAACATATACCAAAAGTATTTTAGCTGTTATGGATCAAGTACTACTTTTGACTGATTTCAACACAATAAACCCTAATATTTTTTATAAAATCAACCCGCTAAGCCCCCTAAGACCACGCAGATCTAAACTTGGCTTTGTTAGGCAACCTTTGCCCAACAACCAAGTTGTCCCAAACACGCCTAAAGAAATGAGCAAGTCTAGTTTTTCAAGAGATTTTGTTTAAAAACGCAACACAAGTCCAAATCTTACACTAACAAATACCCAAAGTCACTTCAAACAGAAAAATACACAACGATTATACTTAACTAACAACAGTCACACATAATCTTATGCACACACATCTTAGACGGAAATAATAAAATGGACAAAATAAAAAAGGCAAACCTCGAGAGCATACAGTCCATGCTCTCGGATCTTTGAGCTTTCGTGGTAGCGAAACAACCACACGCTTCCAATAATCATGTTAAGAACACCAAACGTGACAGAAACAACAATGATAAATTCAACAAACTGATTTTTCACTCTTTCCTTCAAAACCTTACTTGAAAATTTAAACATAATTTTAAAACTCAAACCTTGAAAAACTTTTAGATGAAACTGAAAAAAGTAAATGTGCATAAATTTAAAGACAAGTTTAAATAAAATGGAACTCAATAATTTCATTCAATAATTTGTATCAACATTATAAATTTTGAGAAGAAAATTGGAACAACCTAAAATGTGAAATCCTAACGCCTTATATATTGGCTACAAGAGGCTTCTAGAATCAAAATAATGCTAAACCTAAACTGTTGTGATATTCCAATCATACCCTTGGTCAAGATTCGATTTTGAAGTCAATTTGCTCACATGTGATTTCTGTGAAGATGCCAGCTTGTTGTTGTTGATCTCAGCCGTTAGAGGACCCTTTTGGGGCACGAAATCACCTTGGTTCATTGATATTCTGCCAGGGGTTTGGAGTTTTGCTATTATGCCATGTGAGTGGGTCAGGAGATGTACGGGATGGTCATGTGGGTGACGTGGGGTGGGTTTTGTGAGTAGAAAAAGGTTGAGGGGATAGTAAATCATGGTTCTGGAGTTGTAATACAACTAATTCATACTAATTAGCAAATTAGGGTATTAGGGTTTATAGGGTAGATTTGGGGATTTTGATCTCATGGGTTTGGGGAAAACATGTTTACCGCCCATGTAATAATTCATGTTTAAAACGATTTAACAAATGTTAATGGTGGTGAGTGGAATATTGAGCTGGCAGTAGGATTGGGTTGTGGGTCGGGTTATAGGGCCGGATATTGGTGGGTTTTAGTAGGGTTTGGGTAAGTGGGTCAAATATGGTGAGGTGTCAAGTAGGTACTGGTGGAAGAAGGTTTAGTATTTGGCAGTTCTAACCCCTCATCTTTCATAAAACTTGAATAACAATTCTGGCCACTTTTCTTCCCTTTTTCCCTTTGTATCAAGAATGAAGGACTTGTCATATTTGGCACAACATATTTCAAAACTTTTCATAAGGGCTCTTAAGTGTAATTTTGACCAAACTTCAGGGGTATTTCTTGACATGTCTTCAATATTAAGGGAATTTTCTTGCAATATCATGATTCTTCAAGGACTAAAATTGACAAATCTTCAAAGATGAAGGACCAAACTTGTACAATCTTCAAACATCAAGGGTATTTTTGCAAAATCAACATTTGGGTCCGGTTCATTGTGCGGCTTCTTTTCCCGTGTTCGTTTTTGATTGATTCTTGTAATCTTTTTGTCATTTAAAATACACAAGCAACAAATACGAGCATATATATGGGTATTTTCATGATATTTTAAGCGTTTAAAGCCCGTTTTGGACGATGAGACTATGTATAAATACAGTCTCATCAATAAACACGGTTTTATAATAGTTTTGAACATGAGACTTTTTACCAAGACTTTTATACGCCCCCTAACGGATGGGCCTTATTATCATAGGTTTACCTCCATCTTTTATTCAACTTCGCCAAGAAGCTTTTATTATGACTTCGGTCTTGCCTTGCCTTTTATTTCACCTCGCCATGAGGTGTTTATCATGGCCAAAGACGTATATCCTCACGCTAAAAGCGAATTTTCAATCTTTAAAGCTTCAAAGATTAAGGCATAATTCACATTCAATTTCACATAGATTTTTCGGCCTTGTGAGCTTCAAATTGTTTGCTTAATTTAGGTGAGCACTTAAAATCTTATTATTAAGTGAAGCATTCGATTATTCGGGTTGCCAATACTTTAAAACCGTGACGCTGGCGATACCATAATGTCTTCCCATTTTAATTACATGGAAGCTACTAGAAAAGACTAGAAACCAACAATCAAGACTAAACCGCTAAGTCAATACTTATTAACAAAATATATATACAAGCGAAGGGTGAATAAGCAAATAACGAGAACACATAAGTTTTTGAAAGAATACGAGTACTCTACGTTTAGCATGGTAACTTATAATTAACTCTATCATTTCTCGTCCTCGTTTAAGAGACTTAGCCTAATATAAAGTTAAGGAATCGAAGCTAAGTGCTCAACACGCACGGTCGAGTCAAAAATTACTATTATTCTCGCCATCGGAAAATCTACATTCGTGTCTTCAAACACTTAATAAACATGAGAAATTTTTTAAAATTTTGCCATTTTTAGCCTTATTTTGCAACAAAACGATAAACAAAAAGATAAACTTTGGAAAGCGTGAAGGTTTTGCAAGGCAAGTATCTATTCACCCCCCATACTGAAGTTAAACATTGTCCTCAATGTTTCGAGTCTAAGGGTAGGATACCCCCATACTATAGACGTAGTCAAATGCTTAATCTAGCATGGAAAGGGTGGAACCGTAATCGCCGTTTATGAAGTATGATAAAAACCTAAGGTTAGAACATTAAGGATATATCATTGTGGATATCGAGAAAGTATTTAAAGCAAACGATCGAGTGCTCCCATAAAACGAACACGAGAGGCTCCAATCGTGAAGATCATGATCATCTAAAACCACAATGCACAAACAACCACGGAACAAAGGTTGGAAGGACACAAATCCCCCAACATTACTACATTAGAAAGCGATAATATGCACATGGATAAGCATGGGACTCCCCCACGAGGGACCTTGTTTTTGATAACCGAGTCAAAAGATCGACTCAAACCCCCATAAATGTGATCATTTAGGGATAATCATGGTATGGTCAATTTTTGGTGGGGCTTACATGATAAACAAGGCCCAAAAGCAACCGGTATTAAGGACCAAGTCCTATGATGATGCAAAATACCGGGATCGAAGATGACGTCCTCGTTTTCATTGGATAAACAAACCAACACCACTTCAACACGTGCCACAAACTCAAAGAGTTTGAAGAAAAGAGATGAGAAGTAGAAGGGTGGGAAAAATGGTAAGACAATTTTTTAAGCTACTCGAGGTAGACTCACAACAATCAAATGAAAGTATTTTCCATTTATTGCATCGGTGGAAGACCGAGATTTCCCTTTATAAGCAATTCCGGGATCAAATATCTCGTCCTCGGTGGAGAAAGGGGAGGGGAAATAAGGGGCTTCCCCCACACTTAATCCACACAAAGCATCATCAGAAGGAGTAGACGAGCTTGTATTACTCAATACACGAGGTGATGACGGAGTTAGAATTGTAGAAAAAGCTTTTAAATCCAATTCAAAATCTTTTACTCTTTCATCTTTTGAAAAGTCCTTATGAAAACCCGATTCGATTATGTCAAAAATATTTGGTGTTTCTAAAACGATGTTAGGCACACTAAAAATCCTCACATTTAAGTTGTGTTTTGGTGGTGGTAAGTTCTCAAAAAGTTTATCAAAAAAGAACACCGCCCCATCGGGGTCAACATATTCATCATCCGAAGAATCTTCTGTCATTGGAGACGTAGGTTCAACACTCTTAACCTCCACCGGCGGAGGGGATGGAAAATCTTTTTTATCGACAACTCCTAAAACTCTTTTTGAAAATTCTTTGCAAATGTTTTTGACTGATCAACATGGTTTAAAGACGTGATAGAATAAACATGAGAAAGCGTAGAGTTTTGAATTGCATTTATGACGAGTTCCTCCTCATTGAAACATAGAGTGATTTTCCTAGCATGAACGTCAATAAGTGCTTTCGATGTGTCCAAAAATGATCGACCTAAAATTAGAGGAACTTTAGGATCGATGGGAATGTCTACAACGATAAAGTCCAGGGGGTAGTAAAATTTTCCAACTTTTACGAAAACGTCTTCGGCTACTCCACAAGCTAGAATCGTAGAATGATCGGCCATCTCGATTGACATTCTTGAAGGAGTGAGATTAGGAAGATTGGGCGACTTAAAAATCTCAAGAGGCATCAAATTTATACTAGCACCAAGATCGGCCAAGGCGTAGCATATCTTGGATAGCACATGGGATTAAAAATTTACCGGGATCACCGAATTTTTGAGGTATGCGGCTAAGAAAAACCGATGAAAAACTAGGCGACTTTTGCAATTTCTCTTTGTTCTTCAACATACTTTTGAAGTTTGCGGCAAATCGAGGCATCATGACGAAAGCGTCGGCAAAACTTATGTTAAAATGCAAGTCACGAAACATTTTCATAAAAAGTTCAAATTGATAATTGTTACGTTCTTGTGCCTTTTCCTTGTTTCGTCTTGATGGGTAAGGTAAGGGTGGTGTGGGTTGAGGCATAGGCATCGGCCTTGGAATCTCGGGTTCCACTATTGGTATTGGTTCAACCGTAGGTGTGGTTTGAGCGGTACTTTGTGTGATTAGGATATGCTGCTTTTCTACCACCACCTCGGGCTCTTTCTCTATTTCCTTCTCCGTAGAAGTACTTGGACGAGAAATAGGTTCTTTGAAAGTTTTACCACTACGAGTAGTAATAACCTTCAATTCTCATTTCGGGTTTACAATGGTATCACTAGGAAGGCCACCCGAAGAAGAGGGTTTACACATGATTACTTCGAACATTTTACCCACTCGATCTTCAAATTTTGATTGCCTAGCATCCGCTTTTAACAACTCATGCTTAATCTCATGTTGACCTTGCTCCATTTTTTGTTGATTTTGTTGGAGACGTTGAACATTTACTTCCATTTTATTAGCATGAGTTTTCAATTCATTATCATGTTCATTTTTAAGCTCGTTTTCAACTCGGATCTTAAGCTAATCATCTCACGTTTCATGTTAACAAACTTAGCATCGTTTGCTTTTGCATAATCCAAAAATTCTCCATTAAGATTTTTATTTTAAGCATTTTGAAAACCTGGTTTGGTATTTTGAAATTCACGATTTTGGTTTTGATTTGAAATTTGCCCATTTCTACTTTGGTAATTACCCTTGTTGAAGTTACGTTGATTTCCTTGATAAGCACCATTTTGATTGTTGTTTCGATGGTTGTTAGCATTTTGATTTTGTGGAGCTTGATTTGGGCGGTAACCTTGACCGTTTTGGTTATAAGTTCCCGTTGCTACATAAGCACTCGAAGTGTTACTATAAAACCCGTAAAAATAAGGTCATAATTTAATTCTATCTTTCAAATATTTTTGAAGTATTTTATAGTGTTAAATGCTATTATGATTAACGGTTTAAGTTGAAACCGATATTGAACATTTTATTTTTATATTTTGATGAGTAACGAGGATTACTAGTGATCGCGATACCGACGGATGCCTGAAATTTTATATTTTATTATCGATTGTTTCGATATTTAATACTTTCGACGATATCGTTTTAATTACGTATTGAGTTGTTATATTATTGTGTTTCGTGTGCGTTTAAAATTTTGAAAAGTATTTTTATGAAACCCGAGTCCCGTAAATATTTTCAAAATTGACTAATAGTCATTTTCCGCTTTTTAACTAACTATTTTTATTTTGGACCAAAACTATCACAAATTGGCAAAACTAGCCCTCCAACCACCATATAAAAGCTTATTTTTTTCATCAAACTACACACACATAACCACTTTCCATAGGAATCATCTCCCTCCCCTTTCTTTCTTCTCCAAACCGTCACCCTACACCACCTAAACATCAAATTTTTATCAAATTTTAGCTTGATCCAATCAAAAACAAATAAAGACCCATCCTTAGAATTTTAAGAGGATTCTTTTGGTACTAATTTCATTAACATGCATGAAGGTTGAATTTTTGATCAAGAATCTTGGTGGGTAAAGTTGTTAGATGATGTTACATGTGATTATCAAGTGATAATCATGTGTAGATCGTGTTATTTTTGTAAAGAAAATGTATTTTTTATTTTGGGTTTTTGATTTGATGATACAAGTGTTAGTATTAGATTATATTAATATTAAGATGTTATTATGATCATATTAGTGGAAGAATTGTGTTGGAAAGTTGATTTTGTATGGTTTTTAAATAGTCAATTTTGGGCAGTAGATTTGAGGCTATTTTCGGAGGTCTTAAGTCTGAGTATAGGTTGATATAATAGGATCATGTTGTAGAGAATTTCGAGAGCTCCGATTTGATATAAAGTAGCCCTTCCAACTCCAAACGAGCTGGAAGATACGCTAGTCTGATTTTCGTGTACCGGGAGACGAGTGTTGACACAATCCGAAAATTGTTGTCGATATTTGGATCAATCTCGGGGACTATAAAATGACTTTAAAAAGGGTCAAGGGCTGTTCTCATGCTCTATAGTTAGTGTTTTGAGTCTATTTTTAGAATCAAGTGACGGTTTTATAAATGAAGTTGTTTAGAGTGGTCAAAATGGTTTCGTAAGTCAAGGTCGCTAAACTGTCCGGTTTTTATAACACGAAGGTGTGTCGGGCAGAAGGTCTTAGAAGTAATAATTTTGAATGAATTTTTAACTGAGTCTTATACAGATTATAAGTGAGTTTTTCACCAAGTTTCGTCAAAAACAGAGTTGTTTAAGTATGGTAAATCAGCGTGTACTTTTTGTAAGTACCGGCTGAATATTTTTTGGAGGTACTTAACCACGCGTCATAGTTTGAGGTGAGAGGCTAATCTATTAGCTTCTGAAATTCCCGAAGGTTAAAAGTGTTAGGCATGAATGTATATTATGAGATTGAATACCCGTGTTGGGTACTAGACCGTGTTGATTAGGCATCTTGAGATGGATCAATATCGGAGGTGCTAGTTTGGAAAACTAGTACATGTAGAAAGTATAATAGTATCACTTGTATCGTTTTCTCTTGGGTTTGTCGTGATTTTATGAGTTGAGTTTTATATTCTTATGTATGGTTTATTTCTCGAGTCTATTATTAACGAACGCCCCTTATTTGATAGGTTGCGGTTCTCGTGTTTGAAAGGCATCATCTATTGTCGGAGATCGTCTTCAACTACTCCTACTAATTAAGGTGAGTCTATAGCCTCGCTTGTGCACTTTAATTATTTTAAAAACCCGCGAGGGGGAATACATGTTTTTTTATAAACTAGAACACAAGTTGTAGAAACTAGAAGGGGGGGGGGGAGTTGAATAGTTTCTCTTCGATTAGTCACCTAATTAAAATTACTTTCAATTAGGTTTGTATCAAAACTATCTTTTACTTAAAGCTAAGTTACATAATAATTAGATTCAATTCAAATGCATTAGCAATGGTAATAGGTAAGTATAATGATAATGAAATAAGTATAGAGTAAGGAAAGAGACAACCTAATGACAAGACACCAAGATTTATAGTGGTTGGACAACGAGGCTCTATCCTCGTTTCTACTCCACTCCTCGAGTACACCTACTCGAGATTTCCACTATATCCACAAGCTCCCTTCTTGGCGGAGAAAGCCTTACATCGTCGCTTACATTATTTTCCGACACTAAGCTAAAAGTCGAGACCTCATCTTTAGCTAGGACCAATTTACACAACGTTGCATACTTCACAATTTAACGACACAAGGCTAGATGTCGAGTTCTAATCTCAAGGTAGAACCAATCTTCACGACGTTGCCTACTTCACCATTTTACGACACAAGGCTAGATGTCGAGTTCTAATCCAAAGCTAGAACCAATCTTCACGACTCTTCACTTTGAAGCTAAGTGAGAACTTCACACAACACAACTACTAATCACTTTCAAGTTTAGTGAGAACTCACAAGACACAACCACATCACTTTATAGTTTAGTGAGAACTACTACACAATCTATTACAACTCAACTATACATATCCAAGTACACACATGTAGCTTGGATCTACACAATACAAATCCAAGAAAACACATATGCAATGGATGTACACAACAAATCCAAGTATTCACAAATAGCTTGGATGAACACAACTAGTCCAAGTATTCATAAATACAAATGGATCAACAAAAACAAAAAGGCTAACATGATGAACATGACTAATTCATGGATTCATCTTTATCACAACACCAGTGAGTGATTGATCTTCTCAATTGACAAGGTAAATGAGGGGATCAAGAGGATAATCATATGTAAACATACTTAACACATTAAGTGATCATTTACTAATGATTATGCTATAGAAAAGAGAAAGGGGGATGAGAAAAACGTCCAAGAGGGTTATTGGAAAATGAGATTTGATCCACTATTTATAGAAGACAAAGTGTAACGGCTAGCTGGGCGCGGATCCTTAACTAGCCCGGCGGTTAAATATCGCTAAGGAACCGCCTAGCTATTTAAGGTACCACCCAGTAGAGTCCGCTCCTCTTTTTGTTTTTTAGTGGGGTAGGAATATCTGAGGTAATTTAAACTTTCAAAGGATATTCATATGGCATATGGAATATGCCATTTTCAAATTTACATTTTCCATTTTAATAAAACATTTTCTTAAAAAGTGTTAGAAATACGTTTTTACGTATTTATGAAGGATCGGTCGCTCCAACGATAATTATGTAATGGGCTCGTGATCTATTTAATTAGTGTATAGTCCATATAGCCCACATGTAGGGTGGGCTATATATATCCCCTCCTAGCATGTTAGGAGGGGTTGTTGATTGTCATTTCACTTAATCATTATTCCATTTTCACTTTCTCTCTAACTTCTCTCCCTTCTCTCCTTTCTCTCTCTAATCCCTCATCTCATTCCTTCATCTTCTTCTTTATTTATCAATCAATCAACCATCTTAATCCATCAAATCCATCACATAGAATAGGCCAATAATTACGTAGACCTTCAATTGGTATCAAGAGCCAAGGTTTGATTGGTTTATTCTTGCTTTTATTTTTTATTGTTTTTGGTGGGTTTTGATTTAATCATGCTTAAATATTAAAAAGTTTGTATTTTTTGTAAAAAGTTTGTGTTTTTATGTGTTAAATCATATCAAATCTTCAAATTTACTTACTTTTTAGATAAAAAATCACAAATTTTTATATAAAAATCAAAAATTTCTTTATCAAATCTTTAAAAGTTGGTGTTTTTTATAAAAGTTTGTGTTTTTTCTCTTTTTAATTTTGTATTTTCTTGATTAAATCCTTCTATTTTGATTGCCTTTTTGTTTGAATTTCTTAAATTGAACTTTTAATTTTGTCCTTTTTTATTTTTTTAATCAATTTTACCACTTTAATTTTTTTATTATTGATTTTAGTTTATCAATTTTCGTTTTTATCCAGTTTTTCATATAGTTTTCTATAATTTTTTATTTTTTTTATAATTAGTTTTTTTTAATATAATCATTTTAATTTTTTTTATATACCAGTTTTTATATATAATTTTTTTTTATTATATCTGGGTTTCGAGTCTGTCCAGTTGTCTTTATTTTTTTTATTATATAGTAAGTTTTTTTCTTTATTTTTTAATCTATTGGGTCTCGAGTTCTTGTCCAATACCAGTCCTACAGTCCTTCATTATCAAGATTTTCATTATCAAGGTTTTTAGGTCTCGAGATTCAGTCAGTCAGTCTGTCTATTTTTGTCCAGTTCCGGGCGAACTGAAAAGTTCTGAATCGAAAAGTTCCGAATCAAACCCAAAAGTTCCGGGTGAACAAAACATCCGGACGAACAAAAAAAAAAAAGTTCCGGGTGAAGAAAAAAGTTCCGGGTGAAGGACAAGTTCCGTATGAACGAAAGTTCCGAATGAATGGAAACTTCCGAACGAATGACACTTCCGAACGAAGCATGTCAATTCAAATTCAACGGGCAAGTCATCGTCTTTTAAATCGACTCATTCCCTCGACATCTTAACTAACACCTCTTCACAAAATCTTTACTGACTCAAACAAAAACTCGACACTCAAAACTGGTTTCAAAACTCGACCCTTGAATCCACCAAGACCTCGACATAGTCAAAAGACTCAACTCACAGACTCCCCCTCACACCCTCACGACTCGACTCAAGACTCGCACACCAAACAAACTCACCCACACACAAAACAAGGACTCCCTCTCTCACACCCAAGACCACACTCTCTCTCTCGGACACCCCTCACTCTCCCTCGACACAAACAACAGCTCACCCCCAAACCAAAAACAACCAGACCCTCGACCCATCCTCGACCCATCTCTGACCTCTCGACATCACAACAAACCGACACCAAACAATAAACCACACCTCTCAACACCAGGAACTCTACCTCTCTTGACATCAATCCTGACCACTCACCCTCGTCTCCTCTTCCTGACCCTAACCTCGACAAACCAACACACAAATCCACACAAACCTCGACACAAAAACAAACCCAAAAAACTCTCCACTCCTTCACCCACATCCGACACCCTCTCGACTCGAACATCAAACAGAAAGACGCTACAGAAGAAGAGGGACTCAACAAAAACATTTAAAGAAAAACCTACCTGAGACCCCATTTTTTTTGATCTTGAAGCCATAAAAACATTGTGTTACGGGATTCGTTTGATCAAGAGATTGGAGAGTTTAGTTTGGTTACTGAGTGTATTAAGATTAGAAGGAGTTTGGGTTCGTATCAAAAGATTGGACAAGCAATACGGTGGAGTTTTTGATGAGCAGATCAGTATCGATTAATTGATTGATTGGGATGACCTGTTGAAGCGACGGAGGTGTTATCTGTATTTGAGAGGAGTTGAGATTAGTGAGAGATGGGAAAAAGAGATTGAAGTGTGTTATTTGGTGAGGAGAGAGAGAAATTACAGAAAATAGATTAGCTTTAAGACGGAGTAACCAAAGCTTGGTGCCAGCCACGTGGTTGTTTTTTGGCCACGTTTGTATTAGACGGAGAAAACAAGAGAAAATATCTTTCCACATTTATTAGTTTTTCTACTTTTAAAAAATCAGTTATATTTTCGAACGTTTTTTTTAGTTAAGTTATTATTTTTTTACCTTTTTTGTTTTGAAAATTTTATTTTTTTGGATATTAACTTTTATTTTTATATATTTTTTATTTTCTTCAAATTGTTTTTATTTTTATTATGAGTAAATGTGATTCAAATTTACTTTACAACTTTATATTTTTTATATAAATTGTTTTTATTTTCTTTTTATTTTTGATTAAATTTTGGGTTATTAACTTCTAGTCGGGACTAAGTATTGTGACAAACGTGACGTGACAACGTGATAAAGTGACTATGTTTATTTTGCCAACGACTTTCTGATCGGGTATTTGTAAGTGAACTCGGATTTTTCATCGATAAGTAATCCTTCCTTTATTTTTCATTAAATTTCCATGGATTCGTTCAATTCGACACTTAAAGAGGGAGACTTGCATCGAATGCAAGTCAAAGCTAGAGAAAGTGGTGTAAATTCATTTCAAATGCTCCAGTCTCATCTTGTCACTCTTTCGAGGATTCAAGGAGGGAGCGAATTTGTGACAATCTTTGGTCAAGATCGTCATATATTCATGGACTCAATGTTTACCACTTTGACCGAACTTGCCGAGCAACTCAACCGTGACAACTTTAATCACTCTGCATCGTCAATTGCTTATAAGGCTCTTGTGTTACAACTCACGCCTTTCCTCCAATTCAATATCATCAAGTCTGCAAGTTCAGTGATTTGCCAATCGTTTCTTCGAGATACACATACCGAGCTTCGAGTTTTCCGTGATACAATTTTGAAACTCATGTCATCGGTCTCGTCTTCGATTTATGAAATATCTCGACTTCAGCAAGGGTATGATAATGGAGTGCAAGACTCTTCGATGCAAGAGGAAACTGGTCATACGGTTGCAAACTTGGAGCCTATCGATGCTAAGAGCACGGAATCAGGAGGACAACATGATACCAGTGGCACGTCAGGGACTGTTCACGAGATCTCTTTTGCTGACACCTTACCCGTTTATGACGAAGCGCCTGCAAACATGGTACACTGTAATGTTGTTTATGATGTATATGCTGATGACATGCCGCATATTGAGCATTCTAAACCTAATTATGACAAACATGGGATGGAAAAGAGTGATAGAAATACCACTTCTGATTCATCCGATGTGAGTCATAATGGGGGAGAAAGTGTTCAAAATGCTATAGTACATCATGATAAACGCTTTACAACTGCCTCGTTAACTGATTCTGATTCCAAGATTAAAGAGCTCGAAACGATCGTAGCTCGGCAATCAAAAGATCTTGAGGATGCCAAACTTGAATTTTCTAAGAAAACGGATAAATTTGAAACATACTTTGAAAAACTTGAAAAGTCAAACGTTGTTCTTGAAAGAAAATTGGATCAAACTGTTCTAGATTCTAAAGCTGAAAAGGATAATCTTTTGAAACAAATTCAACTGCTTGAATCTAAGTTGGCATCCCAAGATAACTTGCTCAAAGAAAATGAAACGTTAAAAGCCCAAGTACATGAAAAGGTTTTTGCTATAGCTGCGTTAAAAAACGAGTTAAGGAAAAGTAAAGGACCTAGTGTGGACACTAAGCTTGAAAAACCATCAATCTTGGGGAAACCGCCTACAAATCAGTTCGTTAGACAACCGATTGTCAGACATCCTACTGCATTTAGATCCGAGCGATCACAATCCTCGAGACCGCGGTTTGCCTCCCAAGTTGATTTGGGACATATTTCTAGAACAGTCACTCCACCAACTAGGCCTAATGTGACTAAATCAGTTTTAGCAAGACCTAATCACATGATTGCCTCTAGTTTCTCTAAGAATAGCTCAATGAACACGTCTAGAACTAGTTCAACTGATGTGCGCCAGGATTTTGGTCAAAGGGAAGCTAAGCAAAAGACACAAGTAAGAGATATGAATTTCAAACCTAGTCAGATGCCTTCTAGTTTACCCAACACTGCTAACCGTAGCATGTCACATCCTAGGAGCATCAATCAATCATCTAGGAATTCTAGATCTTACTCGGATATTAAATATGCTACCTGTAAAACATGTAGAAAATGTGTCTTCACGGCAAATCATGATTCCTGTATCAAGAAACTACTTAATGAGGTGAACTCCCGTGCTAGACTTAAATCCCAGTGGGTTGCTAAAATCAAACCTGTTGGCAAAATGTGGCGCCCCACTGGTAGAACTTTCACTCTTGTAGGAAACGAGTGCCCTTTAACTAGGATAGTCTCCGATTCTACAAAGACTACTAGGGAGGAAATTGCAAAGGATGATACATCACTTAAGCCTGAACTTAAGATTTTCTATAAAAGGAAACGTTTGCCAACTAAGACAAGTGAATCATCCCTTCAGGCCACCTCTGACACAAGAACAGAAAACCGTGAACCCCTACGTGCTTCTAAAATAGATATCACTAATCCATGCAAAAGTATACAAACTCTTAATGAGAATGCAGGTACCAAAGTTGATGTTCCAAAAGAACGAAGCGGTCCAATCGTTGTATACCGTTCAACTAAGGACACTCTCAGAGTTTGGTTGCTGAAGAAGCAGATATCAGAGAAACTAGTATCTCAGGGGATTCATGGTTAAAGCTTACAAGGACTTACAGTCACATAACAGACTGTAACTCGATCTCCAAAGACAGGAAAGTTCATCCCGATGATGACTTATCCTAAAAACGAGAAATTCATTTTTCTCGGGCATGAGCTTATGTTAAAAACATTCCACGTTTTTAAGCTCATGCACAAGGACTTATAGTCACATCACAGACTATAACTCGATCTTCAAAGAAAGGAAAGTTTATCGCCGATGGTAAACTTATCCTCACAACGAGAAATTAATTTTTCTCGGGCATGAGCTTACATCAAAAACATTCCAAGTTTTTAAGCTCATGCATAATGGTTTATCATTAAATATCAGATGGTAACCCGTTCTTCAAATAAAGGAAAGTTTATCGTCGATGATAAACTTACCCTTACAACGAGAAATTAAATTTTCTCGGACACGAGCTTACATTAAAACCATTCAAAGGTTTTAAGCTCGTGTATATGACTTACAGTTAAATGTCAGACTGTAACTCGAACTTAAAATAAAGGAAAGATTATCTTTTATGATAACTTATCCTCTTAACGAGAAATTCACCTTTCTCGGTCATGAGCTTGTATTAAAACATTCGAAGTTTTAAGCTCAGAAAGGAAAGTGTATCTTTTAAATAAGAGAACTTTTCTTCATAACGAGAAATTAACCTTTCTCGGTCATGAGCTTTCCGTTAAAACAGTCAAAGTTTTCAAGCTCATGAACACGACTTCTAAGTAAATGTCAGCTTAGAACTCGTCCTTCAGATAAAAGGAAAGTTTATCGCCGATGGTAACTTATCCTTAACAACGGGAAGTTCACAACTTCTCGGACTTGAGCTCGCTTTTAAGATATTCAACATCTTAAGCTCAAGTAATTGTTTTTTCAAAACTTTGAACACAATTTTTCAAGAATTTCTCAAAAGATTTTTCTAAATCTTTCAAAATTGTGTGTTCAAAAACGTTTTGATAAAACGAGCATGTCTTCTGGAATCGATAATATTTACGAACCTAGAAATGTCATTCAATAATGACACGGGGTTGTAAATAAAGTTCGAGCAGAAGTTTAAAAGATTTAAAACATGCTCCATATGGTTTGCTATTATTTCAGATAGCAACCCGCTTTTCATAATCAAGTCAAGCATTTCACCAGAAAGCTTTGACTCAACAACGGGAATTAATTTTCTCGGGGACGTGACGAGGTGACCAACATTCGTGAACAAGAACCATGTGAATCTCTCATATGATGTTCTCCATCATTCAGGTCCTACCTCGTAAATTGTTAATCTTGTGAATTCATTATTATATATGATCTTTGCACGTAATAAATACCTTACACTTGTGTTTAAAAGGTATTTAATTTACGTTTCAGCACACCCTCATTAATTTGAGGGGGAGCTTGTGTAATTCATGAAGATAATTGGACTTGCATTTTTCTTCCCAAATTTTCTTAAAATGCTATTAAATCAATTGATATTAAAAACATCGATTGCGTTAATATTTTTAATATGGGGGATAAAATGTGATTTAATATGGGATATGATCAATCATAAATGGTTTGACTTAACGTGTTAGCTCATCCCGACATGTGCGAAATGTTTTCGAATATCGTAGCATATGTTAAGGGGGAGCAAAGTGGATTTGCACTTCAAAATGGATTTCATGGTGACATACACTTACCCAAAACATCTCTATTCACGACGGTGAAGATTGTGGTGACATAAGGATGGTAGGATAGGTTAAAGTCCAATGATTTCTCTAGAACCGGAGGAATCTTCACAAGGACATTCCATAGCTAGAAATAGTAGTCCTTAGGAAAGATGGAGAAAGATTGTGAACGTAGCTGAATGCCGACCAAGTACTTAAGTTAGCACTGGAACAATCACAACAAGGTGCTAGTGATGACGTATTGGTAAGCATTGAAGGGGTTGAAGAATGAAAAAGAATTGTAAAGATAAAGGGTGTAAAGAAAGAAGCCCTCCTTACAACTTTAGGCAGAAACCGGGTCAATACATATGCTATTGAGATCATTTTTGTTAATGATTCTCGATATTGAAGAAAGACATCATGGACCCAGTGATGCAATGCACAACCCTTCCCAGGTAACTCAAATATCTCTCAAAAGGTATTTGTTTTAATCACACGGAGATCAACACGTTATCTATTGGTTTATTCACTCCGAATAGACTGGTATTGAAAAGGTGGCACTCCTCTCCAGCCTCCGATCACTAAAAATCCAAAAATGCACGATCGAGTCTAGAGCCATTTGAGATCATTAAATATCTCATTAGGACACACTTTCATATTTCCTTGCTTCTTCAGACACTGTGAAAAGTAAGAAAGATCTTAAGAGTCCTACGCAAAATCTTCATGATCTTGCCTGAACATCCGAGTAATACGAAAGTATTTACAATGAAGATGCAAAATCCTTCTTGAGCGAATATCAAAAAGCTCAAGGTAAGTGACTTGTGCGATTCTTTATGAATCAAACTTGTGATAACTGGAAAGCAACAGTGGTTTAATTCTTAAATGAATTTAAACACGTTCCAGGCCTCTACGCAATATCTTAGTGATCTTGCCAAAACATTCAGAGTAATACTATTAAGTACTTACAGTGACAAATGGAAATCCTTCTAGTGTTAACATCAAACAGCACTTGGTAGGTAACTTGCAAGATTCTATATGAATCAAGCTAGTGACAACTGGAAAGCAACGATGGTGCGGTTCTTAATTGAACTTCACTTGTTCCAGGAACATGAATTGACGGCTTCAAATCATGCGGATAATATTATCCAAATGATTCACTTTTTACGTTCGTAGTCAGCTTTGGACGGTCGAGTAAAGAGAACGGGTTTACCCGCGAAATCTTGTCAAGGAGGTTCTTTATTGAAACTACCTGCCACAAGTACGATATTTAATATCGTCCAACGGTCTTCACCGACCGGAGGTAAAATGCTACCGAATTAGAATGAAATGTTCAAGGCCATTTCATCCGTGTATATTGTTTTGTTGCTAACTGTCTTATGCAGCGTAACAAGAAGGTGGCATTGCGGTGTACAATCCAGAAGAAGTCATCACCACATGCTTATACTACATACAAATAGTACTTCAACAAATTCAAGAAAGCCTGAAGGTCAAGTCTTCCGCTGTATCAAACTCTGAAGCTTTCAAGAATTTAAAAGTATAAGTATGTGGAACATGAAGTCACAAAGAGGCAAATATCACAAGTGAAGAATGCACAAGGTCAAGGCAAGGAAACATGCTCAAGACTAAAGTCAAAGATCACATCAAGCATATTCACAAGAACAAGATCGAAGACTCAAGCATAGATGCTAGGTTTAAGATTTTGTAAAAAGATGTGACCTCCCTTAGGGGGAGATTGTTGGAAATACGTTTTTCCCAATAAAGTCTCGGTCACATCTTAGTTAGCATAGATCACGAGTTATAGACTATTTAGAACTTTGTTTCTTGGAGCGACCTCCCTTAGGGGGAGATTGTTAGAAATACGTTTTTACGTATTTATGAAGGATCGGTCGCTCCAACGATAATTATGTAATGGGCTCGTGATCTATTTAATTAGTGTATATTCCATATAGCCCACATGTAGGGTGGGCTATATATATCCCCTCCTAGCATGTTTGGAGGGGTTGTTGATAGTCATTTCACTTAATCATTATTCCATTTTCACTTTCTCTCTAACTTCTGTCCCTTCTCTCCTTTCTCTCTCTAATCCCTCATCTCATTCCTTCATCTTCTTCTTTATTTATCAATCAATCAACCATCTTAATCCATCAAATCCATCACATAGAATAGGCCAATGATCACGTAGACCTTCAAAAAGAAAGTTTATTAAAAAATATTTTGTCATATTAACAAAAGTGAGTTTTAAGGATAATCACTTTGATGATCACTAAGTATGATTAAGAAAAGTTAGTGATATGATTATTACCTTGATGATAGTGTTAGTTAAATAATTCGTTTTGTGTTTTACACTAAATGTGTTGTATAGTTTGTTGTGATCAAAACTAAGAAAGATTAGTTAACATTAATAATGTTTTTAGGCATCACTTGCATTAACAATCTCCCCCTTTTTGATTACGACAAACTATAAACTCATTTACGTAGAAACACAAAATATTGAATTATTTACGAGTTTATCACTATCATTTCTCCCCCTTTGTCGTAGCAAAAAGGTAAGCACAAGTCTTTGAAGAAAACCGGACTTTGCTAGTAGCTCCCCCTTGGTGGTTGCTCCCCCTTGCTTGGGGCACCAAGTGTATGAGCTAAGGTGACATACTACACAAAGGTTAGTAGAAAAGAAAGAAACACCAATGTATATATGATCACTACCTACTAAGTAACTTGAGAGGGAGAATGAGAAGAAATTTCAAATTAGAAGCAAGTATTTGCTAAGTATGTCCAAAGAGGTAAATGACAAAATCAAAGTTCAATTGGTGGAATGGAGGTAGAAAAGAAACATCCAACCAATGAAGATGATAAATTTGTCAAGGGGTTAAAATTTAGAATTGATGGAATCACCCATAATCAATTATAAAGATTAACCACGATCAACTCAAAAGAAAGAGAGAATGATAAAATAAAGAAAACAAACACAACATAAAGGTTTCATATCACATAAATATGAAAGAGACAAACAAAGTAGATAGTCATACACATAATATGAGTATCTAAAGCAAAAGATATGGAAAAATAAACCACAAAGCATAAGCTATTCTAATAGGGATAATTTTCCAAGATTACTTAAAACATAAATGACTCTAAAACAACTAAAGTTGTATTGACTCCAAGAGTGCATAGTCCTTTAGTTGGAAAAATAAGACGACGAGGCATCATTCGAAGTTTTGTCCACGGGAACGAAAACTTTGAGAGGAGGTCGAGTGAGGAGGAATTCAAGAAAATTTAACTTCTCATACACATGAGCAAGTTCAATTTGTTGAAATCGACAACAAGCACACAAGGATCCATGATGCAACATAAATTCGATTGATGGGGGAAGGCCATCACACCTAGGGTTTGGTGGTGGTGAGGAGAGAGGGTAGGAAATATTTTCACAATGCCTTGTGAGGTTTGGGAAGGTTGAAAGGTCATTGAGTTGAGGGGTATCAAAAGATTTTGGTGGTGGGGGGGAGATTTTCCTTTTCTCCGGTGATGGGGTTAATGGAGTAGATCTCATTACAATACTTGATTGGAGAGAAGGTGGGGTTCTTGGGTGGTTTGGATGAAGAGGGTTCATTTTTCTTGATCCAAATAGGTCGAACCAAGATCTTTGGTTTCTTGGAAAGCTTGGATGAGGAAGCTTTGGGCGAGGAGGTTTGTGACAATGAAATGTCAAGGTTATGAAAGGAGGAGTTAGGCATTGTTGAGGTGTGAGAATGAAATCTCAAGGTGGGGGTATAAGAAGAAAGTAGACAGGGCAAAGGTTTGAAAATCAAATATAAAGTGTCAAGGAATGTTTAGCCAAATTGAGTAAACATGGAATCTTGACAGGGGATAGGGTGATGAAGAAAGACCAAAAACGAGCCAAAAATTGGCTTTCTGTCCGCGGTACCTTATAGGGACCGGCGGTTCCTTATCACTTAAGGAACCGCACGACTTTAATGAGTCGTGTGTAGTGGACTTGAAACCATGATTTTCTAGGGTTTTGAGAAAAACTAAGACTTTTTCAAAAAAATTGCAAATCTTGTAATTTTACCTCTATTAGCACTAAATTATGCTAGGGTTGCATAAAAACAACACATTCACAAAGAATGTATTGACAAAGGGTGACAAAATATTTGGATAACATTTTGAACCAATTTTAGTCAAGTTTTAGAGGTTGTGATAGATTTAGGTTCAATTTTAATTTAGAATTAAAGTTGATTAATGTGCACATAAAGATAGAAACACATAATGCTAAGTCCATAATTCATCCTCATAAAACTCATAGAAGGAAAGAGATACATTAAAGATATAAAGAAAAATAATTAACTAAAATAAAGATAAATTAAAACTAGGTCTTGATTAGTAGTCTTCCTTGGCTTGGTTTTTCTTGAAAAATATTTTTAAAGAAAACCACCATTCATCTTCTAGGAGGAGGCATATTAAACAAGGTGAGCAAGAAATATTGCAACCTCATATGAAGTCCAAACATCTCCATCCTAAGGTTTCAAATGATGTAGTTATTGTAGAGGCAACATGGACAATTAGAACCATGACCTTCTAAGAACCCAAGGAAGTAAGGATCACCCATAAAGAAGGGAAGTGTAACACCCAAAATGGGAGTGTTTGAGGGAGGTGGAGGTGGAAGAGGTATGTTCTCCAAGGGTGATGTGGGTGAGTGTGGAGGTATGCTCTCCAATGGTGAAATGAGTGAGTTTGGAGGGGTAAATGGTGAAGTCACCAAGGTATCATCAAATTCATTCACAATGGGAATGCTTTGGATGGGTTGAGGTTGGGTAGTCACATCCAAGAGAGTACTTGGAGTGAAGGGTGAGGATAGCTCATTCATCCTTGATTGGAATGAAGAGGAGGTAGAACCATGAGAATGGTTGGTACCATGGGTAGAGGTAGTCTTGCATGGAGCAAGAGGTGGTAAGGTTGATGAAGAGATGAGAATTGGAACAATCTCATTCTTGGGTGTGTGAAAGGGCGAATAGTTAGGTTTGGGCATTTTAATCTTAATCTTAAGATTTTTCCTTGAAGTGGAGGTTTTGGATGAGTTTGAGGTTCTTGTAGAAACCATGGTTGCAAAGAGAGGTTTAAGGGTTAAGGAAGAATGGTTTGATGTGATGAACATGGCTAACAAGGTGGGTTTAAAAGGGTGAGGGGATCATCCAAACTAGTAATGGGTTAAAAACATTTTATGTGAACAATGAATTTAGCTAACCTAGTTTAAGAAATGTGCAGTTTTTTGCAAAGAATCAAGCAAGGTTTAAACGGATTAAGGAAAATGGTGTAAAGCAAAGATTCTGTCGGACACGGTAGCCGGCGGTTCCTTATCTAGGGTGGGCGGTTCCTTATCACTAAGGTACGGCGGGTCGATATGGAACCGCGACCAGAGGTGTTCAAAAATGGTACTTTCTCAAACTTTGGTTAGCCCATATTTTTATCAAAGTATTTTCAAGCGAAAGTTAACTACTGACCAAAATCTAGGAAGCTAACTAACACATAGGATGCACAAAGCTATGCAAATCGTAATCACAATGGCATAGAAAACCATTTAGGATATATAACAAATAATCCAAACAAGTAGAATTTAGTTAATACACAACCAAGATAATAAAAAAAATTGTTCAACATTACATGTTTACCAACATGTATACTTTGAAATACCTCAAAGTCTTCACCTTCTTTTCTTGCCCAATCCCTTGATCATATTCCCCAAGTACTTGAATCCTTTCCTTGACTCAACCCGATGTTCATGCAATTCACCTCGAGTCCTAAGATTTTCACGGTAGAGATGCTCCGTATTGAGATCTTCCGGTACGTCACTAGAGGAATAATGAGGTGGAGGAGCTAAGTTTTGAAGTCCATCCAAGAATGAGTTTGAGGATGGGTGGGAATTACTCGAAGAGTTGAAATGAGAACTAGAACCTATGCCATCACCATCACTTGTTGGCATATAGGTGTCCTCATCATCCGACTCTTGATGATCGGATCTTCACGAACCTCGATCACTTCTAGGCTTTATTTCATATACCTCTTGAATAGGCAACATAACCCGATGAACCAGGTGAAAGAGAGAAAGGTCGAGGTGGAGAAAGTCATGAGCAACCCTTTTGAAAAGGTGAGTAAGAAGCATAGCATAAGGAAGGTTTGTTTTTGGCTTTGAAATGGCATAATTTATTCGTCGAGCGATAGAGAATGGCAAATTGTACTTGGTTGATGTAAAGATGCAACACAACATATGCACCATACAAGCCGGGATATGATCTCGGTTTCCGCCAAGAAAAAATACATTCTACCTAAGGATATTTGCCCATTGGACCATAAAATCCTTAAGGTCGCTTGAGAGCACTTCATAGCGATTCACATTTCGCACATTAGAATGAATGCTTCTCACAACGTTTCCATCACGCTCTTTCGAAATGATATCAAGGATAAATTCCGGATCAATTTCGGCGTGGTCATTTGGAGGTTTGTCGTAGGATTCCAAGAGAGCATCAAGTCTCCATTTATCCGTGAAACGACAAATGCCTTCATATGGCACACCAAGAATCTCACCGAAATCTTTGAGAGAGTATTGAATGATTTGATCATTTAACAAGAATCGAATGAAGATTTCGCCATTGTATTCAAAAATGGAGTAAGTGCTAAAGAATTCTAGAAGAAACAAGGGGTAAATATCTTCTTCTATGTTGAGCAAGCAATCAAACCCCGAAAGCTCAAACATAGATTTGGTATAGACATAACCCGTTATTCCCTCATCAACAACTCTACCCTCATGGAAATTTCGAGTTGAAAGAGATGAAAAGGAGTTTCGAAGTTGAGTGAAAGCATAGGTTTGGGAAATGTTTGGCATATATTGTCTAGTGAGTTGATGATCCTTTTGGTAATGTGAAGGCATGATTAGTACCTAATATAAACACAAGAAAATATTTTTCCAATCACTCATATGAAAAATAAGATCAAAAATCAAAATATGAGAATGTGTTATATCAATTTCTTGACAAACAAAGGATTGAATCCATATCATTCTCATGTTCACAATTATATCTATTCCATCGTTAACCAAGAACATATGAACTATGTTGGATCAACAATGGACTAGAACATTGGTTTTTCAAAACAATGTTTTTAGGTAAGCATTAATAAGCAACTACCTATTTGTTCATGGGTTCATCTCAATTCCATCTTTTAACTAAAATCATTTAGTCAAAATTCGGATTTGTTCTACCACTGGGTTTTAGTGAAATCTTAATGAATATGAACCTAAGGAATCATAGTAAAATAACCATGTCAACCCATATTCCTATTAAGGTTCTAATTCAATTTCAATTTTAAAAATCCCCAATTATGAAAGGATGAACCCTAGAACAAAATAGATGAAATTGAAAGAAAGTACTTATAATTAATTGATGTTTGATGAAGGATGAGTGAAACCCACAACTTAGAATCAATTAATTTTAGTGATTGAAGGTTTTTGAAGCTTCAACAATGGTGGAAAAGGTGAAACCAGTCGGCTGTGTGTTTTTGGGAGAGAGAGGGTTTAGTTTAAAAAATAATATTTTAATAAAACTGGCACTCTGACAAGCTTTACTGCCCGCGGTTACATATCGATAATGAACCGCAGGTTTGAGCCACCAGAAATAAAGAACCGTCTATAGAGGCTGGTTTTTATCAATGAAATACGCCAAATTTTTGAAATCCAAGTTTTCTAAAATACTTAAAAATATATCTTAAACCTTTTAGAATATCATTGGATCATCATAACCCTAACCAATATGCCTTAATGAAGGATTACGAGTTGAATCGAAATCGAAAAGAACCAAAACGGATAAACGACTACTCGTAGCGAAAAAGCAAAGTGGAGAGAAATAAAGGGAAGTGAATCAAGACTATGATCAATGCTCAAGGGATTAATGACAATCTTCAAATCGAGGAGACGAAGAGCTTGTATCATATATAGTGGTTTAAGACGTGCCTTTCCAGCGAAGTGTTAAACGGCTTTGGTAATGAATAAACACAAAGAAAATATTGATGCACAGACTAAGATCACTTTCAATAATTGTCTTAGTCTAAACCAAAATATGAGCAAGGTATTAATTCACTTTCTCTCCCACAAAGGGCCTACTAACCGTATGGGTGCAAACCATGGATATCATGCTTGATACTTTAAGCTACTACTAACTCACTCTACATCACCATAGTGAGTCAAGTATCTAAGCAATGAAGGTTTGAGAGGATAGAAGAAAAGAATCACAAACCACAAACAAATGTCAAGGCAAGGTTGCCAAAAACAAGCACATAGTCAAGTAATGATCAAAAGAATGATCAAATGACGTGTGGAAGAATGAAAGCGTACCTTGGCCACAAAGAGCAATCCAATCCATCAAGGAATCAATGCAATGCCCAACAATGACTATGATGAGTACTAAGTCTTCAAGGACTAGTATCATTCCCAATAATCTTGATATCATCATTCAAAGACGTTGAAGATCAATGAAGACGAGTCTTCTACAAGTGCAAGTAACTCAATCCACAACCAATTAAATGATTGATCTTCATGAGTACCTACACAAAGCAAGATGCAAACTAGTAGATACATTTCAAGAGTAGATCTAAAATGCATAAAGGCTACTAATCTAAGAGGGATGCAATATTACCAATTAAAAGACCTATTTTCCAAGAAAAAATAGTTTTGACCAAAGAGAAACTTTAGTACAACTTGACCTTCTAATTTGAGGAGACAATGGAACGATCCAAGTTTTAAAGTTCAATATACTTCAAAGATCTTTAGTGACCATCTCTCTGATACCAATTGTAGAAACTAGAAGGGGGGGGGGGGGGGGTTGAATAGTTTCTCTTCGATTAGTCACCTAATTAAAATTACTTTCAATTAGGTTTGTATCAAAACTATCTTTTACTTGAAGCTAAGTTACATAATGATTAGATTCAATTCAAATGAATTAGCAATGGTAATAGGTAAGTATAGTTATAATGAAATAAGTAAAGAGTAAGGAAAGAGACAACCTAATGACAAGACACCAAGATTTATAGTGGTTCGACAACGAACCTCCATCCTCGTTTCTACTCCAATCCTCGAGTACACCTACTCGAGATTTCCACTATATCCACAAGCTCCCTTCTTGGCGGAGAAAGCCTTACATCGTCGCTTACATTATTTTCCGACACTAAGCTAAATGTCGAGACCTAATCTTTAGCTAGGACCAATCTACACAACGTTGCATACTTCACAATTTAACGACACAAGGCTAGATGTCGAGCTCTAATCTCAAGGTAGAACCAATCTTCACGACGTTGCCTACGTCACCATTTTACGACACAAGGCTAGATGTCGAGTTCTAATCCAAAGCTAGAACTAATCTTCACGACTCTTCACTTTGAAGCTAAGTGAGAACTTCACACAACACAACTACTAATCACTTTCAAGTTTAGTGAGAACTTACAAGACACAACCACATCACTTTATAGTTTAGTGAGAAATACTACACAATCAATTATAACTCAACTAGACATATCCAAGTACACACATGTAGCTTGGATCTACACAACACAAATCCAAGCAAACACATATGCAATGGATGTACACAACAAATCCAAGTATTCACAAATAGCTTGGATGAACACAACTAGTCCAAGTATTCATAAATACAAATGGATCAACAAAAACAAAAAGGCTAACATGATGAACATGACTAATTCATGGATTCATCTCTATCACAACACTAGTGAGTGAGTGATCTTCTCATTGGACAAGGTAAAGGAGGGGATCAAGAGGATAATCATATGTAAACATACTTAACACATTAAGTGATAATTTATTAATGATTATGCTATAGAAAAGAGAAAGGGGGCTGAGAAAAACTTCCAAGAGGGTTATTGGAAAATGAGATTTGATCCACTATTTATAGAAGACAAAGTGTAACGGCTAGCTGGGTGCGGATCCTTAACTAGCCCGGCGGTTCCATATCGCTAAGGAACCGCCTAGCTATTTAATGTACCGCCCCAGTAGAGTCCGCTCCCCTTTTTGTCTTTTAGTGGGGTAGGAATATCTGAAGTTATTTAAACTTTCAAAGGATATTCTTATGGGATACGGAATATGCCATTTTCAAATTTACATTTTCTATTTTAATAAAACATTTTCTTAAAAAGAAAGTTTATTAAAAAATCTTTTGTCATATTAACAAAAGTGAGTTTTAAGGATAATCAATTTGATGATCACTAAGTATGATTAAAAAAAGTTAGTGATATGATTATTACCTTGATGATAGTGTTAGTTAAATAATTCGTTTTGAGTTTTACACTAAATGTGTTGTATAGTTTGTTGTGATCAAAACTAAGAAAGATTAGTTAACACTAATAATGTTTTTAGGCATCACTTGCATTAACACAAGTCTTTTACTTGTCCCTCTATGAATGGACCCGTGGTTGCCTTTGAATTGCATAAGGGATTTCCTTTGTTAAAGCCTCAATTATGGACCGTTAATTAACCTATGATGGGTTAACCGCTAGTACAATTAATAGATCTATGGGGGAAGCCGCCCCGGTTCAGTTTGTGTGGACTTGTCACAGAAGCTTAGGCCCGACCTCCATACTGTTTGAACATATTGTATTGAGAAGTCAGGTATACGGCAATGTACCAATAATCTTGAGGTAACCGACAATTAATAAATCTCTCGTCTTATTAGACTGATATGGGAGTGTCTAAGGGCTCAGTTCCATGAGCTTGATGCAATTTATGCTATATACAATTATTATTGTTGATGCAAATTATTATTCGATGCTTGTTAAGTATGCCACAAACTCATAATCTTTGCTCGTGTTCAAAATGATTACATAAACCTATAGATTTCAGTCGGCATGTTTGCTGATTGATTTTCTCACATGTATTTCAGATAATCAAGAAGTGGAATCTTGGAGGTCACGGGAATGAAGTTGTGCACTGCTTTTGTTGGTCAAACTCTTTGATTTAATTGTCGTTTAATACTAAAAATTCCTTCTTTGAAGTATGTCTATTCGAATTGACTATCGGTTATTAGTGCGACTCAGTTGTCCTTGGTAGATAAAAGAAAAGGTTGGTTGTCGTTGCAGTAAAGTAAAATTGCAAAATTTAACGTAAATGGTAAAGTAAATAAACCTAAAAATAAATAAAAAATAAATGGTGCAAAATTAATACTTTAAAAGTAATTAAGTAAATGATGAGAAATTAAAGCTTGACAAAAAGAAAAATTTGAAAACCTTAAAAATAAAACTAAGACAAAACAAATTTGTAATAACACTAAGTAAAAATGGCGGGAAAAATAAAATTGGAAATTAAAATAAAAGAAAGTAAATAGAAAGCAAAACTCTATCGGAATACCTTCGTCAGAATCCCATCGGAATAATCCTGTCGGAATAACTAAAAATGTATCGGAATAACAAACAATGAAAACTATCGGAATATTAATCGGAAACACCGTCGGAAAGTATGTCGGAATGTTTGATCAACAAATTCTATCGGTATACCGATCAGAATACAAAACCCTTTTCCGATAGTAATTATCGGAATAACCGTCGGAAAGGAAAACCCTTTTCCGATGGAGGTATCGGAATAACAGTCGGAAAAGTAAACTCGTTTCCGATGCAAATAAAGTACAAATAAGCAAAACCGAATAAACTATGTCTAATAGGCACTTACCAAAATTTACCAAATCAACAATAAAAAGAACTAAATAAGCACTAATAAGAAACTTTCAAAACACAACTAAATAAGCACAAATCAAAGACTTTCAAAACGCTAAATAAACAAGATTTATAAAATAAACTTTAAGAAAGATAAAACTGTTAAAAACTTTTAAATGAAAATAAGCTAAACATAAAATAAGCTAAAATCTCAATAAGCTAAAACCTTAATTCGTATAAAAACATTGATAAGAACAAAGAAGATGAAAACTTTAATCAAATTAAGCATAAAGATTAAAACTTGAAAATTAAACGAATAAAACAAAAGATTTTTTAACAAGAAGAGAAGAATGAGAATGATTATAAACTTGAATTAAAAAGATTAAAGATCAAAGATTTAAAACAAGATTAGAGCACTTACATGAAAGTGCAAGGAAATAAAATGGAAATACTAATTTGTAAAATTAGCTAACACCTCCTAATGAGGATTAGCATGTGTTGATGTCTTCTTCCTCTTCTCGTCTTTTTGTCTTTATAATTTCTTCGACTTTCTCGACGTTGTCTTGGGATTTGTCGATATAAATTGAACTCGTCTTATAATTTTCTTTTATTAGACTTGGTTCTTCGACTTCATTAAACTTCCGTGTTTAGACTTTTTCCTCGATAAATCTTCAGAATAGGCCTTGGACTTCCGTTATTTTTGCACTCTTGATCTTTTAACTTCGTCTTATGTCTTTTTCTTCGATAAAAGCCTGTGTTTTCTTCCCTGTTCACATGTTGGTCCTAAATCACAACAAAAACACTAACCACGCATAATTCCGACATTTACGACATTATATACACGTTTTGGCTTGGTTATTATTATAACTAAGTGGTAAAACGATAAGTGTTTTCACACTTATTAAATTCCCTACACTTGACCATTACAATGCCCTCATGCAATGCATTAGTTACAAAGCAAGATATACATTTTCCATCATAATTAACCTACCTTGGCCTTTATTAAACATAAGAAATTAAGGAAACTAAAAGAGATAGAAAATTACAAAATATTTAAAGGAAGAAAACCAGTAAAGAGATCAAAGACTTACATTAGGATTTTGGATGTGATGAATGTTTATCACCCTCAAGTTTCACGTTCCCCAAACCAAGCTTAAGAACGAGATCATTGTTATTATAAGTTAGTAAACTAACACTCACTCATGTGGCCCAATTAATCACTTAGAATCCCTTACTCCTAGGTGTATTTCTTATATTTTATTATTATCTTGAATGATCACGAGGATGCATTGTTGACTTATTTCGATAGTTTATTTAGGCCGAAAATAAAGTAGGGCGATTTAATCAATAGTTAGCTAAAGGACAAAATCTTTTAAAACTGCTTCTCGGGACCTCATAAAGTTCAAATCTTGGCATAACTCGCTTCACGATTTGAGACCTTTCTCGGACCGATATTTGGCATTGTCTTTATACTTCAAATCTTGAGAGACGTACATGAAATAATGGTCTTCTCTTCATAATAGGAATTTCTTCACTTGCAATTTTGAGAGATTCTTCATACTTGGACCACGACTTCTTCATTTTTCTCCAATATTTATTTGGGATTTTGATATACAACGATCCGCCTCCTTTTAGGACTTGGATCTATTTATCCTCATACCTTGCTAGGATCTTTTCGGATAGACTTCTCCATGATCTTTAGGGGAGTATTTGCTTTTCGTCGTGTGTCTCGATCCTTCATAATGATTTTTGATAAATGATTCTTCACATCACTTGGGATCTTTCGCACCTTTTCGGACTCGCCAATCTTCGTATCCCGCTTCAATAAGTTATGCCTTGGCTATGAACTCTAATTAATACCGAGCAACTTTTAAACGATCTTGAGCTAGAAGCTAAGTAACTTTTCAAATCGTACAACCTTACTTATTGCAATTAAATTTATTAACAAGCAATGGGAGAAAAATCTCATAATTAACTCACATAAATTCATGAAAGAATACCAAACTTATAATTGACTCTATCATCTCTCGTTCTCCATAATTTAAAATCTCAGGGAATGAGACTCATGGATGCTTTGCCAACTAAATCAAAGTTTTGGATTTTCAAGTCATCTATAGGATCTTGCAACTTCTTAGACTTTTTCAAGTTTTAGAATTTACATTTTAAAGTTCCCTTGATAAACGACTTTCTAGGATCAATTATGGGAACTTGCGAAAAGTTCTTGTTCTTAACCCGTAAGAGTTAAGACTTCCACGTTTTAAAGTTCCCAATATAAAAGCCTAGCAAAACTTGACTTAAACACGTTAAGGATACTAGCTAGAGTAAACTTGGATAAGTAAACTCGGGTTAAGTCAAAAGATTCACAACGTTTAAAAATCAAAACCACTTTATTAAAATTTATTCTAACAAGAAAAGAAAATAACTATAACAAAGGAAAATACAACTAGGCCATAATAGATCAAAAATTTTGAAAAATGTCGAAAAATCAATTTTCCAGTTAAAATGAGGACATATACAAGGAAATGCCCACTTAACTTCGATAGAAGTCCCCCTACACTTAATATAAACATTTTCCTCAATGTTAAGCATGTGGAAGTAACATCCCCTACACTTAGAACATTGTGCATGTTGTTTAAATCTTGCTAAGGGAGAGACAACTAAAGTGATTCCTATTTCAATCATAAATGATAAAATAATGAATCAAAAGAGTGTAGGATAGAACCGGGAAGACGAGAACACGGAATCACGGGTCGTCAAAATTCATCAAGAATGGATCTTTGAAAGCGCGAATCCCTACACATCATAAGAAAGAAAACAACAAACACATACTAGGGTCTCCCCCTACACTTATTATAAAAACGGAACAAAAGGATAGATACTGCGGGTTGCCTCCCGAGAAGAGCTTGTTTTTGTTAACCGAGTCGTGAGCCTGACTGGACCTTGATTAGCATGGTAAGAAGCTGGAAGAACATCCACCAGGATCAAATACATGGTTTTCATCCATCAAGTCGCACAAGCTTAAGGCGAACAAGGCAAGCCAAAGAAGAGTAGGCAAGGTTCCCTTAAGCATTTGTTGAGCACGGTGGTAGAAAGTAGGATGAAGTGTAAGCCTATCTCCATTGTTTCCAAAAATCATTCCTTTTATTTCATCAGATGGATACTGAGATGGCTTAAAAATTGCAATACCGGGATCGAACACCTTTTCCTTTAGGGGAAAATAACACTCAGGCTCAGTAGACCTTGAAGAAGATCCGCTCATAAATCTCACAATCTCCTCTACATAAGGTGGATAAAGAGGTGTCAAAACATAAGTACGGCGGATGTTGGTGTGGCCCGGTTTCTTCTCCTTTGAAACGGGTTTCTTCATATCCGAAGGAGGATAAGACCATAATCAAAGTCCAAAGGAGGAGAATCATTCTCATTGGGGAAGTAGGTATTGAGAAAAGTAGCAAAATCTTCCTCAAATGAGTAGTCATCCAAAGTAGGATCAGCATTGTTGGAGGAGGATCTTCATCAAAAGTAGGAACAAGGTCATCATGTGAAGAATCACTCGAAAGAGTATCAACATCATAAAAATCATCATATGTTGGCATGTCTTTATACTCTGAAGTAAAATCATCATAATCGTCCATATCAGACCTTGAATCATCATAGATTGGTGGAGCATCATATATTGAATAGAGGATCTAAATTGGAGAGAAAATCATCCACATCATCTTGGAAAAGTGTTTTATCATAGAAAGAATCGAAAAGAGGATTGTTGTAGACGACAAAATCATCAAGATTTGTATTTTCATAAGTACTTGTATCAAGCTCGTCTTGAAGCACATTAATCATATTCGCGGATTCTCTTCCATTGGATTTATTTGTGATCTTCCTCATTTTAAACACTTGTGCATCATTCCCGACTCTTAGAATGAGTTCACCTTCGGCAACATCGACTAAGGCTTTTCCGGTTCTCAAGAATGGCCGTCCATGTATTAATGGAATACGAGGGTCCATTTCATAATCAACAACAACAAAGTCGACCGGAAAAGTGAAGGAGCCAACTTTAACAAACACATCTTCAGCAATGCCAACGGGGTAAGTGAGAGTTAGATTTGCTAGCTCAAGAGTCATCTTTGTTGGTGTAAGTTCGGGTAATGATAACTTTTTCCAAAGACTTAATGGCATCAAATTAATACTTGCCCCGAGATCGGCTAAGGCAGCAAATTCTTCGGTTTGGTTTAAACTACATGGTAGCACAAAACGACCAGGATCTCAAAGTTTTTCTGGAAGTTCTTTAAGAAGGACTTAAGAACAATTCTCATTCAATCGAGTATTAACAAACTCGACCATATTTTCCTTCTTACTAAGCAATTCCTTAAACATCTTAACGAATTTAGGCATTTGGGCTAGAGCTTCAACAAGGCTAAAGGTGACGTTCACCCCCGAAATCTTTTTCAAAAAGTTTGTCACTTGAATGTCATCCTTGTTGAGCAATTTGCACTTGTCTAACCGAGATGGATAAGGAATATTGGGTTTAGGAGGTGTAGGTGTAGAAGATGAAGGTGTGGTAGGTGTAGATTTAGATGTTAAGGGTTTAAAGGTGGAAGGTGGGGTTGGTGAAGGGTGTTTCATGGGTACTTATTCATTAAGAGGTAGAGACGGTAATGAAGAACTAATAGTAGGCGGGATAAATGGTGGTGGAGGAGGTGTAGATGGAGTAACTGGGGAAGGGGTAGATGGTCCTACTAGAGTTGCTCCACTGCGTTTAGTAATAGCACTCACATTCGCTCTTGGGTTGGTGACGGTATTAGAAGGAAGAGAGCCCGAAGTAGAGGGTTGATTACTTTGAAAGAAACTAGCCATCATGTTCTTCAAATCATTCGTTTGATTGCTCAAAGAAGTTTGCATATCATGTCGAAGCTCGGTTCGAATATCATTCCCTTGCTTAGTGATATCTCCTTTCAAGTTGATGATTTGGCTTTGAAGATTCTTAACTACCTCTCCTTGGGTCCTTATGAAAGTTTCAACATCATGGTTATATGAAGTGGGTTGAGTGATGGGTGGAGCTTGGGGAGTGGGTGGGTGATATGGAGTAGAAGCTCGAAGTGGGTTTGGATTGCTTCTATTAAAGTTGTTGGGATTGTGGTTTTGAGGAGAAAAACCGGGTGAAAGAAAGTTATTAGAACGATAACTTAGCAAGTTACGATCACCTTGAGGTCGGGCTTGATAGATTTCCGTTGAATAGTTACCATGAGCCGCATACACGTTTTCCGGACTGTCATGAGTAGAAGGACAATCAGTGTATGAATGAAGACCGCCAAAAATCTCACAAGAAAGTGCTACAGCTTTAACTTGTTGTTGTTGATTCGTAGCTATGAGTAGGATATTTTTGTTCATTTCGGCCATCATGCGGGTGAATTCGGTCATCTCGGTGTGTGATAACGTAGAAGAAATATTGACTCTCGGGTTATTCCTTGAAGATGTGGATGAATCCCAATTTTTGTGATGAGTAGTCATGTTCTCTATAAGCTCTCTATGCTCCTCGGGTCTTCTTTTCATAAATGTGCCACTGGCGGCTGCATTAATCGTATCACGATCACGAAAAGTTAAACCGTTGTAGAAAGTATCAATTAAGGTGACGGGGATCATGTTGTGGTTAGGACATCAATCGATCAAAACATTATAACGTTCCCAAGCATCGAAAAGTGATTCATCAAGCTCTTGCGTGAAACCACTGATTTTATTCCGAAGGCTCGTGACCATGGATGGTGGAAAGTAGCGCGACAAAAATCGTTGAGTCATCTCGTCTCATGTATCAAATTGAATTCTTTGGAAGACAATCAAACCATTTTTCGGCATGGTGGGATAAGGTGTGTGGAAATAGATGAAGGAGAAGAAAATCCATTGTAACACCGGGCAATTTCATGCTTTGAGTTACAGTAATGAATTTGTCGAGGTGTTTGTTGGCATCATCATCCAGTAATCCGCGAAATGGACAAGTGTTTTGAACTTGTTGGATCATGTGATGCTTCAACGAAAACTCTGGAGCGGTAATTTGCATCGGCACAATCGGTCCTCCGCGTCCATTCATTGTTGGTTGACAAAGCTCCTCCATTGTACGAAGGTCGGGTTGAGGAAGATTGTTGTTATTATTCATGTTGGGGTGAGGTGGATTATTATTGTTGTGTACACCGGCCATGTCTAAGTCTTCAAGAGTCTCGGGCTCAGAATAAGACGATGATCTAGTACGCATACACCTGCAAAAGAAAAAGATACCAAAGAAATAGACAAAATATATTTACTTGGAAAAATAAAATATTTTTTGTGCAAAACTTTGAAAAAGAAATGCTTTTTATAAGTTTTTTTTTATATTTTTTTTATTTTTATGGATTTTTGAAAATTTTTTACCGGAAAAATAACGTTCACGAGTGAACGGATCCAAAAATCCAACGTGTCTCTCACAGAAAACCGTTAATCTTTACGAAAAGAGCCGGCAGCGGCGTCATTTTAGTACTAAAAATTCCTTCTTTGAAGTATGTCTATTCGAATTGACTACTGGTTATTAGTGCGACTCAACTGTCTTTGGTAGATAAAAGAAAAGGTTGGTTGTCGTTGTAGTAAAGTAAAAATGCAAAACTTTAACGTAAATGGTAAAGTAAATAAAGCTAAAACTAATTAAAAAGTAAATGGTGCAAAATTAAGACTTTAAAAGTAATTAAGTAAATGACGAGAAATTAAAGCTTGACAAAAAGTAAAATTTGAAAACCTTAAAAATAAACTAAGACAGAACAAATTTATAATAACACTAAGTAAAAATGGCGGGAAAAATAAAATTGGAAATTAAAATAAAAGAAAGAAAATAGAAAGCAAAACTCTATCGGAATACCTTCGTCGGAATCCCATCGTAATAATCCTGTTGGAATAACTAAAAATGTATCGGAATAACAAACATAGAAAACTATCGGAATATTAATCGGAAACACCATCGGAAAATTCCGTCGGAAGGTCTGTCGGAATGTTTGATCAACAAATTCTGTCGGAATACCGATCGGAATACAAAACCCTTTTCCGATTGTAATTATCGGAATAACCGTCGGAAAGGAAAAACATTTTCCGATGGAGGTATCAGAATAACAGTCGGAAAAGTAAACCCTTTTCCGATGCAAATAAAGTACAAATAAGCAAAACCGAATAAGCTATGTCTAATAAGCACTTACCAAAATTTACCAAATCAACAATAAAAAGAACTAAATAAGCACTAATAAGAAACTTTCAAAACACAACTAAATAAGCACAAATCAAAGACTTTCAAAACGCTAAATAAACAAGATTTATAAAATAAACTTTAAGAAAGATAAAACATTTAAAATCTTTTAAATGAAAATAAGCTAAACACAAAATAAGCTAAAATCTCAATAAGCTAAAATCTCAATAAGCTAAAACCTTAATTCGTATAAAAACATTGATAAGAACAAAGAAGATGAAAACTTTAATCAAAATAAGCATAAAGATTAAAACTTGAAAATTAAACGAATCAAACAAAATATTTTTTAACAAGAAGAGAAGAATGAGAATGATTATAAACTTGAATTAAAAAGATTAAAGATCAAAGATTTAAAAAAGATTAGAGCACTTACATGAATTCTTCAAAGAAAGACAATAAAGTAAATGACAATATTAAAGTGCAAGGAAATAAAATGGAAAGACTAATTTTTCAAATTAGCTAACACCTCCTAATGTGTCATAAGGAGGGTATTTATAGGTAGATTAGCATGTGTTGATGTATTCTTGCTCTTCTCTTCTTTTAGGCTTTATAAATTCTTCGACTTTCTCGACTTTGTCTTGGGATTTGTCATAAATTAAACTCGTCTTATAATTTTCTTTTATTAGACTTGGTTTTTCGGCTTCATTAAACTTCCGTCTTTAGACTTTTTCTTCGATAAATCTTCATAATAGGCCTTGGACTTCCGTTCTTTTTGCACTCTTGATCTTTTGACTTCGTCTTTTTCTTTTTCTTCGATAAAAGCCCGTGTTTTCTTCCCTTTTCACATTTTGGTCATAAATCACAACAAAAACACAAACCACGCATAATTCTGACATTAAATACACGTTTTGGCTTGGTTATTATTATAATTAAGTGGTAACAGGATAAGTGTTTGATATGAGCAAAAACTCATATCAATTAATCAACAAATCACCCTAAAACACAAGGAAAATACCTAACTTTTGTGCTATAAAGCGGAATTATGTGGTATGTTTTGTGTTTGTGTATAAATTGGTAAGAAGGATACATTTTCAAGCAAACAAGAAGAAATCAAGCTTAATTGGATGAAAAAGACAAAGAAGGATCAAAGATGACAAGACTTTGAAGATGAAGGACCTATCTTGACAACACTCTAATGTTGAAGGACTCAAAGTGTAAATTTACCAAAGTCAAGATGAAAGTCAAACATGGTCAACTCTTCAGTCAACCAAGTCAAAGGGTCAAATTATACAAGAATGCAAGTGGAAGGACCAAAAATGCCATTAAATTGAAGTTCCTAGCTCATTTGGATATTCTGCCTAAGTTCAAGGACTAAACTTGCCAAAAATTCATAAAAAATGGACTCAATCCGTGTGCTATGGTTATCAACCAATGAGAGTGCAAGAAATTGGTGTCATGGATTTCCAGCAAGAAGTACACATCATCAGCACATTTATGAGCCGCCAGCTACAGTCCATCCCACTTACTCAATTCTCACCCAATCAGAACACGCCAACCAATAATACTTTTATCCAAAAAAGGATAATAATCCGTGTGATCACATATCACCCAATCCAAATCTTCCACGTATCATCTTCTTCAACAAAGCTACCCAGGAACGAATTGGAGTTCTACTGCATATCAAGAAAAACTGTAAACATGAAAAGTAATTATTTTTTAAGGACGAATTCTGTAACACCCCCAAATTTATACAACTCAGTACAGCGGAAGACTAGTTGGTGTTACGGGATAGCACATTACTCACATCATAGACAACGCTTAAAAATCGCGTCGTTTAATAATAAATCATTTCCATTCATAAACATCAAAGTTACATCGGTCCCAAGTCATTATATTTCATACAAAGTTTTACAAAGTAATTGAATGGAAAATATAGTTTAGGTGCGGGCCATGAATTCTTGTCGTCTTCCCGAGAATTACCTTCAAGTACCTGAGATAAGACATGTTAAAAGAAAAGGTCTGCGATAACGCCGAGTGAATTCATAGAGTTTAATAAATTCCATCAATATAATATCAGTATAAAAGTATTACTGAAAATCATTTTGTACAAATCGTTTTGATAGGCCATGAAATAGCCAAAATCATTTTATACAAATCCTTATCTAAAATCATAATATAGGCATTTGCCTTAAAAATCATTATACGAGCCAATGTCGTAAAAACACCATACAATATGTTTTACAACGTTGTATAGATTAAATAAAGCCGTTATATGAATATGGTTATGAAAACCAAAACACAAACATAATATCAATAGTATGACCCAATATTGCTAGTCAGGCAATACATCGTAATTCGGAGCGTCTAGCAGTATTTCGTTAGTTTTGGATTATTATAAGCCGCATGACATTGTTACCTTACTAAACCAACAACGGGTAGCTAACCCGATACTCAATTTGCCCATCTAAAGTAGTGTGTCGTCACAAAGGATACGCTATGGAAATCTTCTCATACATAAATTCGCTTACCAATCAATGTGGCACGACGGGGATCAACCGTCAAGGCGCGAACTAGGGTGATCGTCCCCAAATAGTACTATTATATGCATAAGCGTCTACCAACTCCCGGTAGTTCACAATTCATGCTAATGGGACTTTTGGTGACATAACATAACTTTAATAATCCATTTAATTTCATTTATCGGGTCCTTTAATCATTTATCGGGTCATACAATCGGGTCATTCAATCATTCGGGTCCAAAATCAATAAACAAACAATCGGGACAAATGGTGTCCTATTTTATAAAAACTAACATGTAATCTCCCTCGCGGGTTTATAAAACATTTATAAAAACATTTAAAAGAGTGTGAGGCTATGAACTCACGTTGATGTGGGAAGGCGGGTTATCGGCAATTCGGACGTACGGTACGTGCTTCAATCATGGAAACCTAGACAAATAATAATCGGTCTTAGACGTTTGTCCAATGACTTTATAAAAATATCAATTATGTATACATATGATGATTATTTATATATGATGATCAAGTGGGTTTACATATTCTCGTTTACTTATTTTAGTGTTATATGTCGATAGCTTTTATACTAGTTTACTAGTTTTACCCATTTACGTGTTTTAAGTCCAATAAACTTATTATAAGTTCTTTAACTTGTGTTAATCCATGTTATACTTATATTATCAGTATCTATATTTTACAAGTTGGGCCTAAATGGGTTAAGCCCAATAAATTCTTTTTACAAGTTTTTATCTTATTTAGTCCAATTATTAGTCCAATATGCTTAATTAGCTCGTAAATGTCCGTATTTCTTATAGTTTGGGTTTTATCAGTTTTTACTTGTATTAGATATTTATATATCAGTATATGATTTTTATAAACTTTACATTAGACGGGTTTGGTCGTCTAAGTTTTATTTGGCGAAAAACGTTAATTTTACGGCGATAGCCGAAAAAGTCGTAAAAATCAAGTTTATAGTTTTTATTACTTATAAATATTATTTTACCACCATTTATATAATTTACCCATTTAATTAACCTTTTATACCTTTATATAAATAAGTTTTATAAGTTAGTGGGTTTATACTTTTACATTTTATACATTATAATGTGAGTGCTTATATAATAATAATAAACATTATTTCCAAAAATCTGATTTTTAACTTCATGTTCACCATTTTTAACATATCTAGAGTTCTATAATGAATTAGAAGCTAATTTTGGGTGGAATGATCTTCATAATATGTGCTATATTTAACTTAGTTATAGCTACTGCCCATTTTGAGTTTAAGTTGCCTTAACAGTCCCTACAAAACTGCTTATTCAGATTAGACCACCTAACTTGTTTTGATCATATCTCACTCATTATTTTGATTCCATTGCATGGCCAACTCTCACATGTGTATAACATCTTATACTTACTGTAAATAGATCAAACCATGCAATTTTATCAGTTCATAACATGTTTCTTTACTGTTTTATACAGCCATGTAAATTAATCAAGATTTTAACCTTGTTTCTTATAGTTTTTCACCTTTTTGATCATGTTTATCAACACCAAATCCCCACATAACATTTTTATCATCATATAATCATCATATACATATACAATAGGAAATAAAATACATGTTTACATAATCAAAATAACAAGAAGATGAGGAGGACAATCTTTATACCACCATGATGATGTAGGTTGATCAAAACATGAATTTTTGATGGAGAAACTTGTGATGCACCAAGACCATCTTCATGACCACCATGCTTCATGAACTCCTTGTGGAAAATCAGCCTTGATACTCCATGGAAACTCCTCCTTGGATGTTATAATCACCACCAATCAATAGGGTTTCAAAAGGGCTTTAAAATATGTAGAAACAACATAGGATTCCATGGTTAATTTTGATCAAATTTAGTGTTTAAGGGCTGAATTGGGACGACATCTTTGGAGTCAAGAGATAGAGATGAGAGAATTTTGAGTGGTATTGCATGTGTGAAGTGGTAAATGTGAAGAAGCTAATGGTTTTTGTGATGTCTTAGCTTCATTTGTAAGCTTTGTAAGACAAGTGTCTTACTTAGCTTACAAACTTGACACCAAGTGTGTTGAGGTGTAGCAATGTTGGACGGTTATAGTGGGGGTGGGGCAAGTGTCCCACTTGTCTCATCCCCATTTATTTACGGGTACTCCTTGATTCTAGTTTCCTCGATTTGCGTGCCCTCGGGTCGTTTTACGAAAAACGTTTTTATGAATTATGAATCAACGTCACAAAAGGAATCCAATAAAAATTGTCTCATCAAAAACGGAGTTCGAAAACGTAAATACGTAATCCTAAGGTTTCCGGTTTAGTCGTAAAGGACGTTAAAATAAAGTCGTAAGTCCTAATCTCTTCTCGTAAATTTGTGAGTTTATGAACCAACACAAATTTAAAACTCCAAAATAATATTCTTGGACAAATTTATTTTCTGAAATATCGGACTGTCACCAAAGACGGTGTATGTAAACGTAAGCACATAACGTTGAATCCTCCGGTTTAAACGTAGTCGACGCTACTTCAAGACGTAAATCCAAATTTCTTCCCAAAAATATGTGAGTTCATATTGTAACATTAAAATAATGTTTTTAAATAATATTTGAGAATAAAATATCAATCGTAAATTGACGGATTGTCACAACATTTACCCCTAAACAGGATCTTTGTCCTCAAAGATCATCTTACCTTACTACTCGCTTCTTATAGAGTTAAAGCCATGTGGGTATTTCCTCCACATTCGGTCTTTTCTCACAAGTGTAATTCATTATAATACGCGAGTTTCATCATACATGACTACGGGAATAAGATCAGGCTTAATGTTGACTTACTTTCTCTATCCATGATGTTCATGGGTTTTTGATGAATGCAACTTTTCGCCGATCTAAGCTCTACTAAGAATAATCAGATTTTCACTTGATAGATATTCCATCAAGTTCGATTTACGAAACATAATTCACGCAGTTCTTGAAGTCCTAGGGTAGATCCAGCTTATATGCCTTTCAATCCCAACTTTTACATCATCTCAATGGTCCCATACAAGGGGGACTTATATCCCATGATCTGTCAGATCATGAATTCATCTTTCCAAGGTTAAAAATTGTGGCATAACTTCGCTACCCATTTGGCACTTCAAGATCTACATTTCACATTCACATAACCTCTTGCCCACTACTGGATGTCAATAATCAGATCCTAATTTCAACAATAATTTCAGATCTCGCGGGTCGGGTATTTTGTAAAGTTAGGTTCGCCATCATAGGAAACCTTAAACTTAAAAGACATGTCCAACTCACAGTGGGTGTATGTCGGATGTCTTCATCTCAACTCTTTCTTATAGATGCTCTAAGATTCTAACAAGATTCGATCTTAATCCTAATACGATGATCATCAATGGTAATCCTTCCAAGGGAAAGCGATTATACGATTTATTACCAAAGGTCGATCATTCAAACATAAAACAACACTTATATTACTCTGTATCGTTACTTTACCTCGTCCCTTCGATTTGGGATGGTACATAGTACTCTCATCAAGGTTCGTTCTCAATGATTTCTGAGCAAATCTCTAGAAATTTGATGCGAAGCGAGGATCTTGATAAAGATGTTCGATACAGGCACACTATGTTTACATAACTCTTTTGCATTTATCATTAACGGGAATGATATTAGCAGATTTGGTCAGTCTGTCAACGATGACCCAAATCGAATCAAATTCAGATGATGACCTTTGCAATAGCTAGACGTTTACTAATGTATGAGGCGATGTCTGCCTTCATAATTTTCCATCAGTACAATTTCTTCAGACAAAGATACGTTTAGTCATAAATGACATAAATAGAATACTTATACTTACAAATTTCCAATATAACTATATCTCACAATCTCCATATTTAGGCAACCGCAAGTGGCCTTTTATACATTTAACGCTATCGGCTTCTCAACTCCAATGGTTCACACTAGCCGTGAAACCTTTCACTATTTATATTATCCTTTTTACAAGTATTGTTTATTATTATTATTATTTTTTTTTATCGTTCGGCAATTTATTTTGCACCTTTATTATTAAGGGAACATGTCCCAATTGGTTCTTTATCTTTTCTACATAATGCGTCGGTATCTATATTCACCTCTCATGATGTTATAATTATCATGTCCACAATTCACTCAGATATTCTTTCTATATTATGCGTCAGTAATTACGTTCACTTTCCTGATGAAATAAATATCATAACCGTATTTATTCAAAAATTATTTCTTCACATTTTCTGAGTTTTAGTTTCTTCTTAACTATTATTTTTATCCGTTTTTCTCATTCCGTCGTCTAAAGCGTCGATAATTATTGTAATTAATTAAATATTTATTAGTTAATTTTTATGAAGCGTAAACGTAAAAGTTTTAAATTTCTTAGTTCGACCAATTATATAAAATGTTCAAAATAAATTTGAGTTTAATTAACAAGATTTTTGTTGATTTATCGAAAATAATTAATAAGATTCGTAAATGTTCGAAAAACCTTTGTTTATACTTTGGTCAAAATTTTCTTAGTTGAAAAGCAAAAATTTTCGTTTCAAATTTCAAGTCATAAATTATATAATTTCCTCAATTCTTCTTAAGTTGTCTAGAAGTATACACAAACATTTACCCCTAAACAGAGGTTTAGTTAAATGGGTTGTGTATAAGGGAATAATCCCTTAAAATCCTTTGTTAAAACATTTGTCAAAACATATTTCCATTTCTTTTTGGTAATATCCAAAGTCTTAAAAGGGCACTTAATTTTTGAAGAGTCTATATGCATACATCTTACCATTATTAATCCAACGGTCATTTTATGTAAAGGATTAAGTTTTTAATCCCTAAGCGTTAATGGTTCTAATCTTTGAAAAGTCAATATAGCTTCCAATATCTATTAATCACACGGTTAAATCATGTAAAGAATTAAGTCCTTAATCACATGTTAAATATTTAAGGTATAGGTTTTCATTGTTTAGCCAATTCAGAGCAATTTATAACTAATTATTAACTCATTCTTATTCTGTTAAACAAACATATAGTCCTTAATGATCATGAGCATGAATTTATCAAAGTACAGCCTACCCACGTGATTCATCATAATTATGAATACTACATGTGTGTTAGTCAATCCAAACGACATCACGTGAAACTCATAATATTCATTACAAGTACCGGATGTAGTGCTTGGAATAAATAATCTTTTCCGCAGATGCGAAGTTGATGATAACCATGCTGTGGATCAAATTTTCTAGAACCTTGTAAATGATCGAACAATTCTTCCATTTCGAGTTATGGATATCGTTTTCGATTGTCAATTTACTCAGTCACAGTATTCTATAAATATAAGGAAAGATAACACCATAGCTCTTCAGGATGACAGGCTTGGTATAATAAAATCTTTCTCCGACAACTCTCAGTTGTACGGTAATTCCTTTAATTTAGATGAGATAAACATCTTTTAATAAATACATATTAGGTTCCTTCTATATTATAATATCTATTACTAATTCACAATCATTCACGGTATAATTTCAAGTCTTAATACAGGATATGGTAATCCATCAAGAATTATTTAGATCACTTTTGATAATCAACATCTTATCTTTTAGGGGAATTCAATTCGAGTTCCCATCAATTAAGACAATGTTGTCATGTCATAATCAATCAATCCATTCTACTGGCAATATCAACTTTTCAGTTTTTATTGCCGTCGATAAGATGTGATCTTCTCAAAAGACGAATAATAACTCATAATCCTTCACAATTTCAAGGATATCTGGATACATAACTAACCTTAAAAGAGTAAGGTCAACGCATAATCTACGCGAGAGAATTTCAAATCAGATACAGACGAAGACATTTAATGGATATGAATATATCCCATGTTTTCATAATTTGAGTACGCATTCGAAAGCTCCTCGGATCGTTACCCAGGTCATTCAAATGAAATCAAATCATATGAAATGATAAGAACGTCAATACATCCAGTCGGGTATCAACACTCGGTAATCAAATACTTTTCCTAGGAATCTTACTACAGGAGAATTGGACAAGAAAGAATTGTCAATTGTCAAATAAGACAATTTCCACAGATGAGTAAATTCAACTCAGAAGAATAGATGCTACAGGCACATATGTAGGTGTCCCTAACACTATGTCCCTATTTTTCACTTCTTGCAGATCTCATAAAATTTTATCTTTCACAATCTTCAAAGGAAATGTAGTGTTTATTAATCAGTTTTATGGTGACTACTAATCAGCCTTGCATAGTCCATTCCAAATTGTATGTAGGCGCGCAACTATATACAATTTCAAGATTAACGATGCAATACTCAGTTCGTCAAAATTTTATCATCATGTTTATAGTAAAAACATTTTCATGCTTAATTCTTAGATAAGAATCAAAATAAATTTACAAAGATTTTCTTTGTTATGAAAACAATTAGGTTTTCCAAAGTGTTTTATAAACAGCTTCATTTCAATAACAATCACTTATAAATCTCACTATGAATAATCCTTATAGTGATGAAAATTCAATTTTTCTCAAAGGGTACCGTTTTAACTTTATAAAAACAATGTGTGATCTGCAAAAGAGTGATGAAGAGTTGTTTACCAAAAACTTAACTATGATATGATAGGAAATGAGCTTAGCCAATTAATCATGAGGTTCATGACTTTGATGGAACTCAAGAATACAAAGAGAATAATCCACAACGTAACTCAATTCGAGATGAGTACTTGTTCAATGGTTGCATCACTAATGAGAACATTAGGATGAAGCAATAAAAGATAGATAACATCGATACATGTAGAATTTAGCAATCAAGGTAGTCTTTTCATTAATCACAAACAAGTCAAAATTGTACCGTAACACATTACGTGTCACTATGTCATACAATTCTCAGAACTCATCCTACCAACTGATATCTCAGTTAAGTTAGGGATTTTTAAAAGATACCACAATGAATACTAACCTACAAGAGTCATTAGGTGTTCCACATGTCCCGAAAGATCCATCGGTCTCAATTCAGAAGAAGAATTCTTCAATTTATTTACTGGACACTGGGCATCCTCGTTAGTGGACAATGGCCTAGGAACAACCCTTTAACACAAATTAACAATCATTTAAAATCCTATAATTCAATCACATAACTTAACGGATTTCTCTTAACAATCTTATATTCCATACAGGTTAAGTTTTACTTTATTCAAGTTTCAACCAATTTTATACTCAATTTGATATCCTACCTCATTCTCCAATACTTACAACCTTATTCTTCGGCCTTGTAAAGGCAATACAATCTCAATATAAACAACACTTAATTTCCAATCCTATAGCTCTTACAACAACAATTATCAAATGAGTCACTAGTATGAAATGACTCCTACATTCAATTAGACTTCTCGGAAAGGTATTAGTGGCATGAGGCTTTTGGATAATGGTTCCAATGACAGCCTCAAGTGCAACATTCCCCCTTTCGATTTCAATTTTATGAATTGGATGACAACGAATCAGATGACATCTTTCCAGGTGATAACGTTTTGTCAAACTCCACTCTATAAGGAAAGATCGTCATGACATCGATATCATATTTAATCTCGCCAATTCTTCTTCAGTATCACAATCAACTAATATCTACTTTTCTACGAATATCAACCATTTGTTGGGATCATAAATATCCACAACTTGGTTTAGATCTAGGATAGCTAGAATTCCTACGAGAATAGCTTCGCTTAATTTACTAGGGGATTTAGGGTTACTTGTGACAATCTACGTCGTATAAATACCTCGTATAAAAATCAAAATAATCATCAAACAATCATGTAATAAAATTACATCATATATATATATAATCCAAGTTATATATATATATATTAAAATAACACTTCTCAGTCTGGTCTTGTCGGTAACTCAGGAATTCTTCGGCACCGTTATAGTCAAAAGATTTTTAGACATTTTTAGAAAAATGTTTATAGTTAAAAGATTTTGAAATGTTTTATTCAAAACCTTGGTTTTAAAAATCTTTCGTTCTCTATAACGATAGCTCTGATACCAAACTGTAACAACCCTAAATTTATACAACTCAGTACAGCGGAAGACTAGTTGGTGTTACGGGATAGTACATTACTCACATCATAGACAACGCTTAAAAATCGCGTCGTTTAATAATAAATCATTTCCATTCATAAACATCAAAGTTACATCGGTCCCAAGTCATTATATTTCATACAAAGTTTTACAAAGTAATTGAATGGAAAATATAGTTTAGGTGCGGGCCATGAATTCTTGTCGTCTTCCCGAGAATTAGCTTCAAGTACCTGAGATAAGACATGTTAAAAGAAAAGGTCAGCGATAACGCCGAGTGAATTCATAGAGTTTAATAAATTCCATCAATATAATATCAGTATAAAAGTATTACTGAATCATTTTGTACAAATCGTTTTGATAGGCCATGAAATAGCCAAAATCATTTTATACAAATCCTTATCAAAAATCATAATATAGGCATTTGCCTTAAAAATCATTATACGAGCCAATGTCGTAAAAACACCATACAATACGTTTTACAACGTTGTATAGATTAAATAAAGCCGTTATATGAATATGGTTATGAAAACCAAAACACAAACATAATATCAATAGTATGACCCAGTATTGCTAGTCAGACAATACATCGTAATTCGGAGCGTCTAGCAGTAGTTCGTTAGTTTTGGATTATTATAAGCCGCATGACATTGTTACCTTACTAAACCAACAACGGGTAGCTAACCCGATACTCAATTTTCCCATCTAAAGTAGTGTGTCGTCACAAAGGACACGCTATGGAAATCTTCTCATACATAAATTCGCTTACCAATCAATGTGGCACGACGGGGATCAACCGTCAAGGCGCGAACTGGGGTGATCGTCCCCAAATAGTACTATTATATGCATAAGCGTCTACCAACTCCCGGTAGTTCACAATTCATGCTAATGGGACTTTTAGTGACATAACCTAACTTTAATAATCCATTTAATTTCATTTATCGGGTCCTTTAATCATTTATCGGGTCATACAATCGGGTCATTCAATCATTCGGGTCCAAAATCAATAAACAAACAATCGGGACAAATGGTGTCCTATTTTATAAAAACTAACATGTAATCTCCCTCGCGGGTTTATAAAACATTTATAAAAACATTTAAAAGAGTGCGAGGCTATGAACTCACGTTGATGTGGGAAGGCGGGTTATCGGCAATTCGGACGTACGGTACGTGCTTCAATCATGGAAACCTAGACAAATAATAATCGGTCTTAGACGTTTGTCCAATGACTTTATAAAAATATCAATTATGTATACATATGATGATTATTTATATATGATGATCAAGTGGGTTTACATATTCTCGTTTACTCATTTTAGTGTTATATGTCGATAGCTTTTATACTAGTTTACTAGTTTTACCCATTTACGTGTTTTAAGTCCAATAAACTTATTATAAGTTCTTTAACTTGTTTAATCCATGTTATACTTATATTATCAGTATCTATATTTTACAAGTTGGGCCTAAATGGGTTAAGCCCAATAAATTCTTTTTACAAGTTTTTATCTTATTTAGTCCAATTATTAGTCCAATATGCTTAATTAGCTCGTAAATGTCCGTATTTCTTATAGTTCGGGTTTTATCGGTTTTTACTTGTATTAGATATTTATATATCAGTATATGATTTTTATAAACTTTACATTAGACGGGTTTGGTCGTCTAAGTTTTATTTGGCGAAAAACGTTAATTTTACGGCGATAGCCGAAAAAGTCGTAAAAATCAAGTTTATAGTTTTTATTACTTATAAATATTATTTTACCACCATTTATATAATTTACCCATTTAATTAACCTTTTATACCTTTATATAAATAAGTTTTATAAGTTAGTGGGTTTATACTTTTACATTTTATACATTATAATGTGAGTGCTTATATAATAATAATAAACATTATTTCCAAAAATCTGATTTTTAACTTCATGTTCACCATTTTTAACATATCTAGAGTTCTATAATGAATTAGAAGCTCATTTTTGGATGGCATGATCTTCATAATATTTGCTATATTTAACTTAGTTATAGCTACTGCCCAATTTGAGTTTACGTTGCCTTAACAGTCCCTTTAAAACTGCTTATTCAGATTAGACCACCTAACTTGTTTTGATCATATCTCACTCATTATTTTGATTCCATTGCATGGCCAACTCTCACATGTGTATAACATCTTCTACTTACTGTGAATAGATCAAACCATGCAATTTTATCAGTTCATAACATGTTTCTTTACTGTTTTATACAGCCATGTAAATTAATCAAGATTTTAACCTTGTTTCTTATAGTTTTTCACCTTTTTGATCATGTTTATCAACACCAAATCCCCACATAACATTTTTATCATCATATAATAATCATATACATATAAAGTAGGAAATAAAATACATGTTTACATAATCAAAATAACAAGAAGATGAGGAGGACAATCTTTATACCACCATGATGATGTAGGTTGATCAAAACATGGATTTTTGATGGAGAAACTTGTGATGCACCAAGACCATCTTCATGACCACCATGCTTCATGAAATCCTTGTGGAAAATCAGCCTTGATACTCCATGGAAACTCCTCCTTGGATGTTATAATCACCACCAATCAATAGGGTTTCAAAAGGGCTTTAACATATGTAGAAACAACATAGGATTCCATGGTTAATTTTGATCAAATTTGGTGTTTAAGGGCTGAATTGGGACGACATCTTTGGAGTCAAGAGAGAGAGATGAGAGAATTTTGAGTGGTATTGCATGTGTGAAGTGGTAAATGTGAAGAAGCTAATGGTTTTTGTGATGTCTTAGCTTCATTTGTAAGCTTTGTAAGACAAGTGTCTTACTTAGCTTACAAACTTGACACCAAGTGTGTTGAGGTGTAGCAATGCTGGACGGTTATAGTGGGGGTGGGGCAAGTGTCCCACTTGTCTCATCCCCATTTATTTACGGGTACTCCTCGATTCTAGTTTCCTCGATTTGCGTGCCCTCGGGTCGTTTTACGAAAAACGTTTTTATGAATTATGAATCAACGTCACAAAACAAATCCAATAAAAATTGTCTCATCAAAAACGGAGTTCGAAAACGTAAATACGTAATCCTAAGGTTTCCGGTTTAGTCGTAAAAGACGTTAAAATAAAGTCGTAAGTCCTAATCTCTTCTCGTAAATTTGTGAGTTTATGAACCAACACAAATTTAAAACTCCAAAATAATATTCTTGGACAAATTAATTTTCTGAAATATCGGAATGTCACCAAAGACGGTGTATGTAAACGTAAGCACATAACGTTGAATCCTCCGGTTTAAACGTAGTCGACGCTACTTCAAGACGTAAATCCAAATTTCTTCCCAAAAATATGTGAGTTCATATTGTAACATTAAATAATGTTTTTAAATAATATTAGAGAATAAAATATCAATCGTAAATTGACGGACTGTCACAAATTCAACCCACGTGCTCAATTAACCTAGAAATGAACCAAGAAGAAAAGCCCAATTTCAAGTTCTTAACGGCTAGTTCCAATTGACAAATCCAGGACACTTAACAACAATTGATTGGTTGGGACACGTCATCAGCTCCAACTACTTCTCACTTTTTGTCTATAAATAGGGAATAGCCCTCTCATTTATGACGTGTAGCAAAAGTTTGAAAATTTCACACACTTTCTTTTTCTCTCTCAATCCTAGCTAGTTAGTTGTTTGTGTAACGATCTCAAGAGCCTGACCAACTCTTGAGTTAGTTATAGTAACCTCTTACCAGATTTTGTAACAAACTTTCACATTCAAATAATAAATTTCCCTCCTTTTCCTTCAATATCCTATTCAATACCTGCATTATTGTTGATCTTGTGTTGATATGAGTTGCTTGTGATCACCTTTGATCATAAGGAGCTCTTGTTGAAGACTTGTAGCTATTCATTCCTGTTTCTATTGATCCAGTAGCTGTTCTTGTTGATTTTGAAGCAGATTTGAGTAAAAAATTAATGATGATGAATGTAGATGTTGATTAGTGGTTAATAGTGTTAAGGTGGTGGTTTAACACTATCTAGGAGGCTCAACGCCTACCTACTCCATCAGTGGAGGCCTTTTGCTAAAATGTGTTATGTTTTTGAGTTTAGTTCCACTAAACAGCAATTTGCATGCTCAATTCAAGCTTAATTCTTCTTGTTGATCTGATCAAGTGTGTTTAGTTTGTTCTTGGATTGATTTTGATGAGTAGATAGCTTCTTGTTAGTTTGATACTTTTTTACCTGCTTATTACTTGTTAGTGATTTCATTTCATTAGTTTTATAGCTTTCTATTGCTTTCTGAGTCTTTGTTTGTTATCTTGCCTATAGTTAGCTCATTTGTGTTCCATTTTGTTCATAAAGTTTGGCTAGATAACAGTTTTGAATCAATTCAACCAATTGCTATAAATCTCTTCACAAAAGTTTTGTTCATATCAGTAAAGTAGTGTTTGGATTTACTATCAAATTGTAGTTTAAGAGTTGTTTTCTAGTTAAACTTTGCACATTCACATTCATTTAGTCATTGTAAACAAGGTTGAGTAGTTTTAAAGTAAAAAAGAAAGTCAAACAGACAATTGGTTGTGAAAAAGTTTGGGTCAGTTTTTGCTTAACTAGTTCATAAAAAAGTAGCCAATTTCAAATACATGCCACTTGTTCAATTCTTGATGAAATTCCTTCAAACCAGTTTCTATGTGTCATACAACATCCAAAGTTTGAGTGCTTATTAGGAAACCATACAGTTTTAAGAATCAAGTGAGAAATTAGTTTTTTCATAAGCTGTTAAGCCATTGCAAGTTTCTGCAACAAAAGTTCAAACTGATTTCTCATTCTGACAAATCTACTTCATAAACCTTGCCATTTTCTTTCATAATCTTGTTTAGAAAGTGTTCTTGAGTAGATCTGGAGGTTTTCAGCTTTTTCAAAATTTTGGTCAAACTTGGTCAATAAGCTAGTTTATGCTTATTTTCAAATTCCAGATTTATTACTTGATCATTTTTATTAAAAGAAGACATTCCAGACTCTCCTTGATCTGTTTGACAAGATTTAGCTGAAAAATCTACTTGTGCAAGTATAGCTTTTTAGATAGCTTATTGTTGGCTTATTCAAGTTTGCTTATTTGAGTTTTACTGCATTTCAAGCTTATTCCTTGTACTAGCCTATGTGAATTTGGATTTTAAGCTGTTTAAAACTTGTTTGAGCTTATTTGGTTGATTCTAGAGCTTATACGAGCTTCTTTGTATTTGTAGCCCGTTTTTGATATAAATTCCCACATTAGTGCACTTTGGTCCCTTTACTTCGTAACTGTTTGAATTACTAGCTAATCTTTCATAAATTTAGGGTTTGCTTGGTATTAGTCCAAAACTTTTCAAATTTGTCATTTTCAGTTAGTTGTTTTACAATTAGTTACATTTTGGTTAGTAGTTTGTTACAATTTGCATAGTTGGTCCTTATAGTTTTTGATTTTTTACATTTCAAGCATTATAGTTTCAATCATTTACATTTTTAGCACATTAATTCCATAGATTTACAATTTTTTCTTTATTTGAATAAAAAACTTGGTAATTGCTAATTGTTTTACGGATACGTAGTTAATATTTTTCACATTTTTACTTGATTGCTTAAATAGACATAGATAATCCAAATAACCCTATCAACCAAAAACGATCATTAACCTGATTTTGTTAGGACTTTCAGTTGGTTAAGAATCGAGAGAAACGAACTTTAAAATACACAATTTCAAATGGCGCCGCTGCCGGTTCTTTGACTTTACAAGAGACTATCGATTGACGGTTTTCATTGGCTTTTGGTATCCGTTCACCTAGTGAACGTTATTTTTAAGTATCATAAATCAAAAACAATAAAAAAATCAAAAATTTAAAAATATAAAAACTAAAAAATAACAAAAACAATTCTTTTCCTAAAGAATTGACCAAACAAATAAAAAAATCAAAAAGCAATCTTTTTCCTAAGAGATTGCACCCAAAAATATGTATTATTGGATTCCCACAGTTTTTATGTACATATAGTATTTTCTTTAAAAAACCACATAAATACAAAAATATTTTCCCTATATTATTATAAGTAAATACTATACGTATGAGAACAACCAATACACATATTCTCCATAAGTATTGCCAAGGCAATACACCGTGTTGAGGGGCGTTCCGATCCTTGACACGCGTATCGATCAAATTCAATAAAGCGAGAATAGATAAATACTTCCAATAAGCAATAATTCGAAGAATACAAACTACAAAGTGAATAGAAAGACGATGTGCTATAAAATGCCATCTAAGGGTCAATAGGTACTTAAGTGCTTCGCGCCACCTAACCCCCCGTTCACTAGTGCGTATTCCAAGAAGGAAGGCTTCATTGGGGGTCTTGGAACCAAGTAGTACATACGTATATTATACTTTCTTGTGGATATTTCATATTGAAACTCGAAGAGGATAATCCTTTTCTCTTCAAAGTCAAACGAGAGCTTCTCTCTCATTCCTTGTATTGAGTTGCATGCTCACTCGCGGGCGTGCACAAATACCGATTGGTGTACAACCCCTTCCTCCGAAAAGGAAGAAAAAGAGAAAGAGTAGGAACACCACTGTCCATCAAGCCGATCCCGAGAATCGTGCTTTGATCCATACACAACAAGAAGCCATGGCCGGAGTTGATACTCGAACTTTGATGGAGCACTTGCAATCCAATGTGCAAGGATATGCCGATGCTATCAAGATACCCGATATTCCCGCAAACACATTTGAGCTAAAAACATCCATGATTAACTTGGTTCCAAATACACCATTTTATGGGAACAAGAATGATATTCAACATGATCACCTTAAGAAATTTATTTCTCTTTGCAACACCATTAAGTACAATGGAGTTCCCCATGATGCCATTAAGTTGATATTGGTGCAATTTTCACTTATGGGCCCGGCTAAGCATTGGTTAGATACATGATAGGTGTGTAAACACCCATCCTTTTTCCACTTAATTCTGGCTAAAACGAGACCAAAACACGTATTTAATGTCATTTGTTTGGAATTATGCGTGGTTTTTGTGTTTATTGTGTTTTCAGAGCCAACCGGAGGAATATTGAAGAAAACATGGGAACGGGTTTTATGGGAGAAAAAGACTCAAGACGAAGTCTATTGTCCAAGAGATGTAAAAGATTTGAAGTCAATGGGCCTATTTGACGATTTATCGAAGAAAAGGACCAAAGATGGAAGATTTACATAAGTCGAAGAAACTCAAGTCTATTAAACGAAGAAATTAAAAGACGAGTTGAATTTAATCGACGACAAATCCCGAATCAGAATTGAAAACGTCAACTTTTCTGAAAAGACGAGAAGACAAGAAGAACGGGAGAAAGCCCACTGACCAGCCAAAAGACAAGCCATATAAATAGATGGATCCCCTCACACTTTTCATCAAGTGTTTTTTAGTTTTCTTTTCCCATCTTTTTCTCCCTTTCTGTTCGTAGTCATCACCAACACCACTAGGGTGTTTGGTGATTTTGATTTTTATTGTTCCAAGAATCTTGTAGTTTAATCTTTGTCTTGTGATTGTTAAAACCTTAATCATTCAATATATCAATCTTTCCATTTCATCGTGTTCATCTTCATTTATTTGGTTAAAAGTTTATGTTCTTATTTGGTTGATTTGATCTTCAAAAGTTGTTGGGTTTTATGTTATTATTGATGGGATTTGTAGTTTATGGTTAGTATATGATTTGTGGTTAGTTTTATTTAAGTTTTAGTGCAAAACTTGTTGATTTTTGGCTCGAAATCGATTTAACCTGTTCTTCGGTATCTTACTGTTCTTGAGGTATTCCCAGGTTCCGGATGAACACAAACTTCCGGATGAACAAAAAGTTCCGAATCAATTTTTAAAAGTTCCGAATGAATGCTCTTTTCAAATCTTCCGAATAAACTTCCGAGTCAAAAGTTCCGAGTAAACTTCCGGACGAAAGTTCCGAGTGAACTTCCGGACGAAAGTTCCGAGTGAACTTCCGAATCAACTTCCGAGTCAATCTTCCGAGTCAATCTTCCGGATAAACTTCCGGACGAAAGTTCCGAGTGAACTTCCGAACGAAAGTTCCGAATGAATGATTTTTAAAAGTTCCGAATCAATTTTCCTTAAAAGTTCCGGATCAACTTCCGAGTCAATACTTCCGAACCAACTTCCGAGTGTACTTCCGAATCAAGAGAGTTTGATAGTTCCGAATCAACAGCTAAAAGTTCCGGATCAGTTTCTCTTTTGAGCATTTCGACTAAGAGTTAAGTGGTATTTACCTTTTCTGTTTCAGTTGTTAAAGTTTAAGTTTAATTCAAGTATCAATTTTCTTTTGAGCATTTTTAAGTCATACTTTCTGTTTCTTCTTACTAATGTTTCTTCATTTTATTTTAATTTTAATTCTAGTTTTATTAATTATCATTAAATTAATTGTTTTTTATTTAAGTTTTCATGTTAATTTATTTAAACCTTTTAGTAGATTAGAAAACCAACCCCCCCTTCTTAGTAACCAAGAACAATCATTCCACTTAGAACCGAGATCAATTCGAGAGGATATCGAGAGAAATTTAGAACCCGTACAAAAACGCTAATATCAAATGGCGCCGCTGCCGGCTCTTCTCGTTAAGATTAACAGTTTTTTGTGAGAACTTGGATTTTGGGATCCGTTCCCCGTGAACTTTACTTTTTCTTAAAAATCTTCAAAAACACAAAAAAAAAATATAAAATTTTCAAAAATCCTAAAAATTAAAAAACATAAAAACCAAAAATATTTTTGCTTTGTTTTTGCCTTGTTAGTTCTTTTGCAGGTGTATGCGCACTCGATCAACGTCTTATCAAGAGCCCGAGCCTCTCGATAACTTAGACATGGCCGGTGTACAAAACAACAACAACATACCACCTCAAAACAATAATAACAATAACAATCCACCGTTCAACAACATGAATAATAACAACAACAATGAGCCTCTACCGGATAATCGCCCGATGATTGAACTTCTGCAAGCTCATGTAGATGGCAACACTGATCCAATTGTTATACCAGCGATTGCTGCCAACAATTTTGAGCTCAAATCCGGCTTTATCCAGATGGTCTCTGCTCAACCATTCTTGGGGCGTACCATTGATGATCCACATGACCACATCAAGAGATTCTTGCAACTCACCAATACGGTCAAATTCAATGGTGTTCAACAAGAGGTAATCCGTTTACAACTTTTTCCCTTTTCTTTAGAGGGACAAGCCCGGCATTGGCTTGCTAAGGAACCGCCACAGAGCATTCTTTCGTGGACGGATTTGGAAACCAAGTTTATCAATTACTTTTTCCCACCCTCTCGTACTACCGCTTTGCGGAATGAAATTATCAATTTTGAACAAAAGTACGATGAGTCGTTCAGTGAATCTTGGGATCGTTTTAAAGATCTTTTAAGAAAATGCCCACAACATGGTTTTACCAAAGTGCACCAAATTAACACTTTTTACAATGGTTTAAGCATGAATGACCAAGATTTACTAAACAGTGCCTCGGGGGGTAATCTTTTGGCTAAGACTTCCAATGCTGCTTGGGATATCATTGAGAATAAGTCTCGTGTGCAAACCAAGATTGTTCGGACCAATGTCGCTAGTGCTAGTACTAGTGACAGCGATAAGCGACTTGACAAAATCACTACGCTTCTTGAATCGCTTGCTACCCAAACCGCCAGCAACACCAACAGCATCAATGCTAGAAACGCTAAAGACGCTCAAGTCAATGCTGTTAGCCAACCATGTGAGATATGCGGGGGTCCTCACTCTTACACTACTTGTACTGCCACCCAAGACTACCCTTCTGAAAATGTAAATGTAGCTTATGGCACCTATCCTCAACCCGCTTATCAAGCTCGTCCTCAAGGTGACCGTAACTTGCTTAGCTACCGCTCCAACAACTATCTCTCACCACCCGGTTTTCCTCCAAACAACCCAAACCAACAACAAAACCTCAATCGCCCTCCTCAACAACAACAACAACCTCGTACACCATACATCCCACCTCACAAACAGCAACAACCACCTCAACAAAACAACCAGGTTTACCAGCAACCTGCTTATCAACCACCCACATACAATGCTCCTCCCAACCAACCCACCGCTTTACACCAAGAAGTGGAAACTTACATGAGGACTAACGATGTGATCGTGGGAAATCTTCAGCGGGAAGTGCTCAACTTGAAAGCAGACCTGGTCAAACAAGGGAACGATCTGAGAGCCGTTATGAGAAACACGTTGGATAGTCAAACGAATGACTTAAAGAACATGATGGCTAGTTTCTTCCAAAGTAATCAACCCTCTTCTTCGGGTACGCTTCCGAGTAACACCGCTGCGAATCCAAGAGGGAAGATGAATGCAATCACTACTCGCAGTGGCAAAGGTACCAAGGAACCCGAGCTTCCTATACCTCCACCGGTGATTATGACTAAGGAGAATGAGTCACATGCTCCCATTCCTCATCCTTCTCCTTCCCCAATTTCTCCACCTCTTACTTCTACCCCTCCTCCACCCAAGGATGTGAGTGATCCTTCGATCCCAAAGCCTTCCTCTTCTTCTGATATACCTTATCCATCTAGGTTGAGGAAAGAGAAGCTCAAAAGCAAGGACGATATTCAGGTTTCGAACTTTCTTAAAATGTTCAAACAATTGATTTTAACATCTCCTTCGCTGAGGCTCTCGCTCATATACCTAAGTACGCAAAATGTTTAAAGATCTTCTGAGTGACAAGGAAAAGCTTCTTGATATTGCCAACACCCAACTTAATGAGAATTGCTCTGCAGTGCTCTAAAGGAAATTTCCAACCAAGCTTGGTGATCCGGGTCGTTTCTTAATCCCTTGCAATTTCCCAGGAGTAGAGAATTGCATGGCCCTAGCCGATCTAGGTGCCAGTATTAATCTAATGCCTCTAAGCGTTTGGAAGCAATTATCTCTCCCTGAGCTAGTCCCCACCAAAATGACTTTGGAATTAGCTAACCGTACGGTTGCTTATCCAGTGGGGATAGCCAAAGACGTATTTGTAGGAGTCGACAAATTCACTTTTCCTGCCGATTTCGTCGTCGTCGACTACGAGATAGACCCTCGTGTTCCCTTGATCGTGGGTCGTCCATTCCTGAGAACCGGTCGCACTCCCATCGATGTTGAAGCCGGTGAGCTTATCATGAGAGTGGGTGACGATAAAATCGTCTTCAACATGGGAAAGTTGTCTAAACAACCTTATTCATACAAGAGTGTTAATTGTATTGACGTTCTGGATGAGGCTTGTGAAGAACACTTTAATGATGCTTGTAAAAATATTCCTACCTCTCTTCCCAATGTTGAAACCGTTTCCTCTATTGATTCACCACTGTCTCCATTTGGAGAAAGTGATTTGTTTTGGAACGATCTTGAAGCCACCATGGGAGATGTGAACTTAGCTAATGATGATTCTCCCACCGATGGGGATGAAGAAATGCATTTCTTTGAAAACCTTCTCAACGAAGACAATCTTTCTCCACCATCTCCCACGGTTATTACTATCGATACTCCGACTTTAAAAACGCCTCCCATCGAAAATCCTCCGGATTTAGAACTTAAGGAGTTGCCGCCCCATCTCGAATATGTATTCCTTGAAGAAACGAAGAAGTCGCCTGTCATCATTGCTAAGGACTTGAAGGAAGAAGAGGAATCTCGCCTCATCGCCGTGCTTAAAGATCACAAGAAGGCAATTGCTTGGAAAATTTCCGATATTCGTGGAATTGATCCGACTTTTGTACTCACAAGATTCTCATGGAAGATGACTTTAAACCCGCAATCCAGAGCAAAAGAAGGGTTAATCCTAAAATTCATGACGTCATCAAACAAGAGGTTATCAAACTTCTAGATGCGGGCTTGATTTACCCTATCTCGGATTCGCCTTGGCTAAGTCCCATCCATTGTGTGCCCAAGAAGGGCGGAATAACCGTTATTTCCAATGAACACAACGAGTTGATTTCCACTCGTCTCGTTACTGGGTGGAGAGTTTGTATTGATTATCGCAAGCTCAATGATGCCACGAGAAAAGATCACTTTTCTCTTCCCTTCATGGGTCAAATGCTCGAGCGTCTATCTGGTAATGACTATTACTGCTTCTTAGACGGTTTCTCCGGGTATTTTCAAATTCCCATCGATCCCAAAGACAAAGAAAAGACCACATTCACTTGTCCCTGTGGAAAATTTGCTTACAAACGCATGCCTTTTGGTTTATGTAATGCTCCTGGGACGTTCCAACGGTGTATGATGGCCATCTTCCATGACATGGTGGAAGACACTATGGAAGTATTCATGGATGATTTCTCGGTTTATGGCGATTCATTCTCTGCTTGCCTTGCCAATTTAGAACGTATGCTGAAGCGGTGTGAAGACACTCGCCTTGTTCTGAATTGGGAAAAATGCCATTTCATGGTAAAAGAGGGCATCGTGCTAGGACACAAAATTTCCAAAGCCGGTCTTGAAGTCGACCGTGCTAAAGTCGATGTTATCGCTAAGTTGCCTCCACCTTCAACCGTGAAGGGTGTGAGAAGTTTTCTGGGTCATGCGGGCTTCTACCGTCGATTCATCAAAGATTTTTCTCAAATCGCTCGCCCGATGACCTACCTCTTGGAAAAAGATACTCCTTTTATCTTTTCCAAAGAGTGTCTTGAAGCCTTCAACTCGCTTAAGGATAAGCTAACTAAGGCACCCGTCTTGGTCACCCCTAATTGGGAGCTGCCTTTCGAGTTGATGTGTGATGCTAGTGACTTTGCTATTGGAGCGGTTCTGTGACAAAGAGTGAACAAACACTTCCAACCGATCCATTACGCTAGCAAGACAATGACGGGGGCTCAATTGCATTACACGACAACCGAAAAAGAGCTTTTAGCTGTTGTCTATGCCTTTGAAAAGTTCCGCCCCTATCTTGTCCTTTACACCACAATCGTTTAAACCGATCATTCCGCGTTGAAGTACTTGTTGACAAAGCAAGATTCCAAACCGAGACTTCTTCGCTGGGTTTTGCTTCTCCAAGAATTTAAAATCGAAATTCGCGATAAAAAAGGAGCTGAAAACCTGGCCGCGGATCATCTTAGTAGACTTGAGGATCCTTACCAAGGGGATCATCCGAACAAAGAAATCAATGATTCTTTTCCCTTGGAGACCTTAATGTCTATCAATTCGAATTCTGATGAAACCCCGTGGTTTGCGGACATTGCAAACTACTTGGCGGGTGGAATTCTTGTTGACGGGTTAACATCCCAGCAACAGGAAACGTTTTTCAAAGACATTAAGACTTACTTTTGGGATGACCCGTATCTATTCAAACAATGTGCCGACTTGATTATTCGCCTATGTGTTGATGGACCGGCAGCTTTGGAAATCCTTGATGCTTGCCACAAAGGACCCACCGGTGGTCACTTTGGTCCCAACTACACCGCCAAAAAAGTGTTTGATTCGGGATTTTATTGGCCCACCATATATCGTGACGCTCACAATATGGTTAAACATTGTGATGCTTGCCAAAAACAAGGCAATATCACACATATAGACGAGACGCCTCAGAATTTCATTCAAGAATGTGAAGTCTTTGATATTTGGGGTATCGACTTTATGGGGCCATTCCCTTCATCTAAAGTTAACAAATACATCCTTGTAGCTGTTGACTACGTTTCAAAGTGGGTTGAAGCCAAAGCTTTACCTACTAATGACGCAAGGGTGGTTTGTAACTTTTTGAAATCTCTATTCGCTAGATTCGGTGTGCCTCGTGCCATTATTAGTGATCGTGGGACTCATTTTTGCAATGACCAATTCGCAAGAGTCATAGCTAAGTATGGTGTAAATCATCGTCTTTCCACAGCTTACCTCCCACAAACTAATGGTCAGGCTGAAATATCTAACCGAGGATTAAAGCGAATTCTGGAAAGAATCGTGGGAGAGCATCGTGCCTCATGGGCTGATAAACTTGATGATGCTTTGTGGGCTTTCCGTACCGCATATAAGACTCCGATTGGTTGTACACCATATCGTCTCGTGTACGGGAAAGCGTGCCACCTCCCCATTGAGTTGGAGCACAAGGCTTACTGGGCCTTGAAGTGGGCTAATTTTGATATCAACAAAGCCGGTGACCTACGCAAGATCCAACTCAATGAGCTGAATGAACTCCGTAATGAGGCTTATGAAAATTCTTTGATCTATAAGGAAAAGACTAAGCTCATTCACGACTCCAAGATTAAAAACCGAGAGTTCCAAGTTGGAGATAAAGTTTTACTCTTTAACTCTCGGTTGAAAATCTTTTCGGGCAAGCTGAAATCTCGTTGGTCCGACCCATTCACCATTGCCCAAATTTTTCCATATGGTACTCTCGAGCTCGCTCAACCTAATGGACCAAATTTTAAGGTGAATGGCCAACGAGTGAAATTGTACTTTGGTGAGGACATCTCTCAAGATATGATTCCATCCCTCACCACGTTCCCCATGAACTAATTTTGGGTCGAGTCAGGCTCGTGACTCGGTTATCAAAAACAAGAGCTCCTCGGGAGGCAACCCGAGTATCTATCCTTTTATGTTTTAACCTCCTAAGTGTAGGGGGACCTCTATAGGTGTTTGTATTTGTATGGTGATGTGATTACAGGGATGAATGTACTCTTGGAATCTTTGAAGAACCGTGCTCTCGTATTATCCGAAATCCGGTTCTATCTCTCAACTATCGTGATTCAATTTTCTTCATACTCACATTTGAAATTGATCACTTTAGTCGTCTCTTCCTTAACTTGATTTAACCAACGTGCACAATGTCATAAGTGTAGGGGAGACTTTTCCCACATGCTTAAACATTGAGGAAAATGTTTATCTTAAGTGTAGGGGGGACTTCTATCGAAGTTTTAAGTGGACTTTTCCATGAAAATGCCTTCATTTAACCGGAAAATCATCTTTTTCAACATTTTTCAAATTTTTAATTAACTTTGGCCATGTAGTTGAAATTTTTAAGTTTTTATCGTTGCTTTCATATGTATATATCCTGCAATTAAGTCAAAATATTAATAAAGTGGTGTAGCTAGTTTAGAAGTCTTTGACATATTAGGCCCGTTGCGATTATTTTGACTCAACCCGAATAGATTTATTCAAGTTTATTCTAGCTAGTATCCTTAACCATGTAGACCTTAATTGGTCTATTAGGCTAAGTATCCACGAGTCTCATTACTTGAGATTTTAAATTGTGGAGAACGAGAAATGATAGAGTCAATTATAAGTCGGTATTCTTGCGCAAGCTCACTTGGTGTAATTATTTGCCTATTCTCCCATCACTTGCTAATAATTTATCTGCAATAAGTAAGGTCATACGATTTGAAAAGTTACTTAGCTTCTAGCCCAAGATCGTTTAAAAGTTGCTCGGTAATGATAAGAGTTCATAGCCAAGGCATAACTTATGAAGCGGGGCGCGAAGATTGGCGAGTCCGAAAAGGCCCTAACAAGGCATGAGGATTCCATTTTATTGCTGAAGATCCAAAGTGATGTGAAAAGCATTATTCCCAATATCAATATGAAGGATCAAGACTCACGACGAAAAGCAATCAACTCCATAAAGATCATGGAGATGTCTATCCGAAAAGACCCTAACAAGGTATGAGGATAAATAGATCCAAGTCCGAAAAGGAGGCGGATCGTTGTATCTCAAAATCCCAAATAGAGATTGAAGAAATAATCATGAAGTCTTGGTCAACAAAGTTGGAGTACCTCTCAAAAGTCTCCAAGTGAAGAAACTCTATTAACGATGAGAAGACCATTATCTCAAGCACGTCTCTCAAGATATGAAGTATGAAGTACATGCCAAATATCGGCCCGAGAAAGGTCTCAAATCGTGAACCAAGTTATGCCAAGATATGAACTTTTTGATATCCCGAGAAGCAGTTTTAAGAGATTTTGTCCTTTAGCTAACTATTGATCAAATCGTCCTACTTTGCTTTCAGCCTAAATAAACTATCGAAATAAGTCCCAAAAATGCATCTTCATGATCATTCTAAGACAAAAATAAAATATAAGAGATACACCTAGGAATAAGGGAGTTTAAGCATTTAATTAAGCCATGTGTGTAAGTGTTTGATTTGCTAACTTATAATAACAATGATCTCGTTTTTAAGCTTAGTTTGGGGAACGTGAAACTTGAGGGTGATAAATCTTCGCAACACCAAAGCCCTAATGTAAGTCATTGATTTCTTTGCAAGATATTTCCATGTAGCTATTTTCAAGTGAAAATGGTTTTCTATCCTTTTATTTACTTTAAAAGATTTTAATTTCTCTTAGTACTTAAATTTCGTTTAGTAGTATTTTAATAAGGCAAAGGTTGATTAATTATGAGAAAAGTGTAAAATTGCTTTATCACTAAGCATTGCATGAGGGCATGGCAATGGTTAAGTGTAGGGGATTTGATAGGTGTGTAAACACCCATCCTTTTTCCACTTAATTCTGGCTAAAACGAGACCAAAACACGTATTTAATGTCATTTGTTTGGAATTATGCGTGGTTTTTGTGTTTTTTGTGTTTTCAGAGCCAACCGGATGAATATTGAAGAAAACATGGGATTGCACGGGTTTTATGGGAGAAAAAGACTCAAGACGAAGTCTATTGTCCAAGAGATGCAAAAGATTTGAAGTCACTGGGCCTATTTGACGATTTATCGAAGAAAAGGACCAAAGATGGAAGATTTACATAAGTCGAAGAAACTCAAGTCTATTAAACGAAGAAATTAAAAGACGAGTTGAATTTAATCGACGACAAATCCCGAATCAGAATTGAAAACGTCAACTTTTCTGAAAAGACGAGAAGACAAGAAGAACGGGAGAAAGCCCACTGACCAGCCAAAAGACAAGCCATATAAATAGATGGATCCCCTCACACTTTTCATCAAGTTTTTTTTAGTTTTCTTTTCCCATCTTTTTCTCCCTTTCTGTTCGTAGTCATCACCAACACCACTAGGGTGTTTGGTGATTTTGATTTTTATTGTTCCAAGAATCTTGTAGTTTAATCTTTGTCTTGTGATTGTTAAAACCTTAATCATTCAATATATCAATCTTTCCATTTCATCTTGTTCATCTTCATTTATTTGGTTAAAAGTTTAAGTTCTTATTTGGTTGATTTGATCTTCAAAAGTTGTTGGGTTTTATGTTATTATTGATGGGATTTGTAGTTTATGGTTAGTATATGATTCGTGGTTAGTTTTATTTAAGTTTTAGTGAAAAACTTGTTGATTTTTGGCTCGAAATCGATTTACCCTGTTCTTCGGTATCTTACTGTTCTTGAGGTATTCCCAGGTTCCCGATGAACACAAACTTTCGGATGAACAAAAAGTTCCGAATCAATTTTTAAAAGTTCCGAATGAATGCTCTTTTCAAATCTTCCGAATAAACTTCCGAGTCAAAAGTTCCGAGTAAACTTCCGGACGAAAGTTCCGAGTGAACTTCCGGACGAAAGTTCCGAGTGAACTTCCGAATCAACATCCGAGTCAATCTTCCGAGTCAATCTTCCGGATAAACTTCCGGACGAAAGTTCCGAGTGAACTTCCGAACGAAAGTTCCGAATGAATGATTTTTAAAAGTTCCGCATCAATTTTCCTTAAAAGTTCTGGATCAACTTCCGAGTCAATACTTCCGAACCAACTTCCGAGTGAACTTCCGAATTAAGAGAGTTTGAAAGTTCTGAATCAACAGCTAAAAGTTCCGGATCAGTTTCTCTTTTGAGCATTTCGACTAAGAGTTAAGTGGTATTTACCTTTTCTGTTTCAGTTGTTAAAGTTTAAGTTTAATTCAAGTATCAATTTTCTTTTGAGCATTTTTAAGTCTTACTTTCTGTTTCTTCTTACTATTGTTTCTTCATTTTATTTTAATTTTAATTCTAGTTTTATTAATTATCATTAAATTAATTGTTTTTGATTTAAGTTTTCATGTTAATTTATTTAAACCTTTTAGTAGATTAGAAAACCAACCCCCCTTCTTAGTAACCAAGAACAATCATTCCACTTAGAACCGAGATCAATTCGAGAGGATATCGAGAGAAATTTAGAACCCGTACAAAAACGCTAATATCAATACACAACCACCCGAGAGCATTACCACATGGGATGGTTTCACTATGAAGTTTTTGAACAAGTTCTTTCCCCCCATCTAAGACCACGACTTTGTGGAACTTAATTATAGGCTTTCAACAAAAACCTAGTCAAACATTTAGTGATGCTTGGGAGGAGTATAGAGAGTTATTGAGGAGATGCCCTAACCATGGATTGGATGAAGTTCACCAAATCAATACTTTCTACAATGGCCTTAAACCTCATCACCAAGACTCACTCAATGCTTCCGCGGGAGGAAATATTCTTCTTAAATCCATTCAAGAAGCTTGGGATATTATTGAGACCAAAGCAATGGTGCAAACAAACACTCAATTTGAAGAAAGGGTTCATGTTATCCAAAATAATTCTCAAACACCTTGTGATAACCAATTCCACAAGAGTCACCAAGAGATACTTCAAAGAATAGATATGGATCATGAGATGCATCTTAAGTCAAGTCAAGAATTGATCCAAGCCATTAAGGGCCTTTCATTGAATAATTCCACCAATGATGTGCATGCTATTACCCTTTCTTGTGAGACTTGTGGAGGTCCCCTGTAACACCCCCAAATTTACACAATTCAATACAGCGGAAGACTCATTGGTGTTACGGGATAGCACATTACTCACATCATAGACAACGCTTAAAAATCGCATTGTTTAATAATAAAGCATTTCCATTCATAAATATCAAATTTACATAGGTCCCAAGTCATAGTATTTCATACAATTTTTACAAAGCATTTGAATGGAAATTATTATTTAAATGCGGGCCATGAATTCTTTGTTGTCTTCCCGAGAATTACCTTCAAGTACCTGAGATAAACATGTTAAAAGAAAAGGTCAGCGAAAATGCCGAGTGAATTCATAGAGTTTTAATTAAATCCATCAATATAACATCGGTATAAAATTATTACCGAAAATCATTTTGTACAAATCTTTGTAATAGGCCATTAAATAGCAAAAGTCATTTTATACAAATCCTTATAAAAAATCATAATATAGGCTTTTGCCTTCAAAAATCATTATACAGCCATTGTCGTAAAAACATCATACAATAAGTTTTATAACGTTGTATAGAGTTAAATAAAAACCGTTATATGAATATGGTTATGAAAAACAAAAACACGAACATAATATCAATAGTAAGACCCCGTATTGCTAGTCAGGCAATATATCGTAATTTAGTGCGTATAGCAGTATTTCGTTATTTTTGGATTATTATAAGTCGCATGACATTGTTACCTTACTACAACAAACAAAGGGTAGCTAGCCCGAAACTCAATTTTCCCATCTAAGTTAGCATGTCGTCACAATAATCACGCTTATAGAAATCTTCTCATACATAAATTCGCTTACCAATCAATGTTGTACGACGGGGATCAACCGTCAAGGCTCGAACTGGGGTTATCGTCCCCAAATAGTAATATTATATGCATAAGCGTCTACCAAATCCCGGTAGTTCATAATTCATGCTAAAGGGACTTTAGTGACATAACCTAACTTTAATAATCTATTTTATCTCATACATCGGGTCATATAATCATTCATCGGGTCATACAATCATTCGGGTCCAAATCAATAAACAAACAATCGGGACAAATGGTGTCCTATTTTATCAAAACTAACATGTTATCTCCCTCGCGGGTTTATAAAACATTTCATAAAAACATTTAAAAGAGTGCGAGGCTATGAACTCCCGTTGATGTGGGAAGGCGGTTATCGGCGATTTGGATGTACGGTACGTGCTTCAATCACGGAAACCTATATAAATAATACTTGTATTAGACTCTTGTCCAATGACTTTATAAAAATAACAATTATGTATACATATGATGATCAAGTGGGTTTATATATTCTCTTTTACTCATTTTAGTGTTATGTGTTGGAAATTTTCAAGACTAGTTACACTAGTTCAACTTGTTTACATTTTGAAGCCTAATGGGCCTATTACAAGCCCAATACTATTCATTAGCCCAATTATACTTTTATTATCAGTATTATACTTTACATGTTGGCCCCAAATGGGTTAAGCCCAATAAGTAAGTTTATAAGTGTTTTACTAACTAGTCGGGTTTATAGTCCAATAAGGCTACTTTGGCCCGTTAGTGTCTATATTTTATAAAGCTTGGGTTTTATCGGTTTTTACTTGTTATATAAGCTCATATATCAGTATGTGAGTTTATAAAAGTTTATATTAGGCGGGTCCGACCGTCTAAGTTTTATTTGACAAAAACGTTAATCTTTCGCTTTTAGCCGAAAAGACGTAAAACTTAGGTATATAGTTTTATAACTTTGGAAAAACATTTATATTTACAATTTATATAACATATCCCATTTTAATATAAATATTTATATAACTCTTTTATTATAATTATTATCAACTAGTGGGTTATATATATATATATATATATATATATATTTTATACAAATTTTGAGTGCTTATATTATATATTATTTATACAAAATCAGTCCTAAAAATCTAGTTTACTAAAATGGTCATATCTAGAGTTCTACATGAAGATAGAACCCTAAATTTTTATGACATATTCTAAATGATTTGTGATTCATTTTATTCCTTTATAGCTACTGATGAATCAAACTCTAAGTATTTTATAAAATTCGTCCAAAACAGTGTACTCAGATTGGCACTCTAAACTTGTTTTGATCATATCTCACTCATTTTGATGATTCCAGTGCATGGCCAACTCTCACATGTGTATAACACCTAATACTTACTGTATATTTATTCCAATTTACCATTTTATCAGTTTAACATTTGGTTACTTACTGTTTTTATACAGCCATCATTTTAAGCATGATTTTAACCTTGTTACCGATGTTTTTTCATCTCTTTAATCATATTTATCAACACTTGATCCCCACACAACATTTTTATCATCATATATTCATCATATACATATACAATAAGAAAGAAAATACATGATTACTTAATCAAAATAACAAGAGGATGGGAAGAACAATCTTTATACCACCAAGATTGTGTAGGTATTCATCAAGGCTTATTTTTGATGGAGAAACTTGTGATAGATCAACACCAATCTTCAAGACCACCAATACTTGTAAACTTCTTGTAGAAATCAGCCTTTGGACATCACCAAATCACCTCCTTGGATGTTAAAATCACCTCCAATCTTCAAGTCTTCTATAGGTTTCCATCTTATGCAAGTTAAACATAAGATTCATGGTAGAAAATTTGATGAACATGGTGGTGGTGGTGGTGATATGGACGGAAATGGGGGTTTATGGTTTGGTTGTTTTAAGAGTTGAATGGTTTTGTGTGTAACTAAGGACAAGTGTCCTTAGTTATCTTATTAAGTTGACACACAATATGGTGTGTTGTTGAAGCTTGGCCGGTTATAGTGGGGGTGGGACAAGTGTCCCACTTGTCTCATCTCCACTAATTTACGGGTACTCCTCGATTTGCGTGCCCTCGGGTCGTTTTACGAAAATTGTTTTTATAAAATATGAATCAACGGCACAAAACGAATCTAATAAAAATTGTCTCATAAAAAACGGAGTTCGAAAACGTAAATATGTAATCCTAAGGTTTCTGGTTTAGTCGTAAAGGACGTTAAATTATAATCGTAAGTCCTAATCTCTTCTCGTAAATTTGTGAGTTTATGAACCAACACAAATTTAAATCTCAAAATAATATTCCCGGATAAATTTATTTTCTGAAATGTCAGACTGTCACCAAAACGGTGTATGTAAACGTAAGCACGTAACGTAGAATCCTCCGGTTTAGACGTAGTCGATGCTACTTCAAGATGTAAACCCAAATTTCTTCCCAAAAATAAGTGAGTTCATAATATAACATTAAAATAATATTTTTAAATAATACTTGAGAATAAAATATCAACCATAAATTGACGGATTGTCACATCCCCATTCCTATCAACAATGTGATAAGGTGCAAGGATACCAAGGGGAATGTTATGCATACCAAGAGGAACATAGAGAACATTTCAAGCCCAATAATAAGTTTGAAAACACTTATCCTTTTACCACTTAATTACAATAATAACCAAGCCAAAACGTGTATTTTAGGTCGTAAATGTCAGAATTATGCGTGGTTTGTGTTTTTGTTGTGTTTTAGGACCAAAATGTGAAAAGGGAAGAAAACACGGGCTTTCACGGGCTTTTATCGAAGAAAAAGACAAAAGACGAAGTCAAGAGATCAAGAGTGCAAAAAGAACGGAAGTCCAAGACCTACTCTGAAGATTTATAGAAGAACACGTCTAAAGACGGAAGTTAAATAAAGCCGAGGAACTCGAGTCTAATAAATGAAGAAATTATAAGACGAGTTTAAATAATCCCGAGACAAAGTCGAAGAATTAAGAATACGAAAAGACGAGAAAGAAGAAAGAAAGAAAGAAAGGAGCAACACATGCTTCCTTTCTCCCTATAAATAGATCACTTCCACCTCATTTCACACTTGTTAGCTAATTTGACAATTAGTCTAGCCACCTTTACTTATTTGCACCATTTTCATTTCCATGTCATTTTAAATACTTGTCTTGCACTTTAATTCCTTTAATTCCAAGTAAGTGTTATTAATTTTGTTATTGAATCTTTTCCTTTAATCAAGCTTTTCTTTATCTTTCTCATTCTACGTTTCTTGTTTTTAGTTTATTGCAAATTCGGATTAAGCAAAGTTTTGCAAGTTCACCTTTTTACTTCTATATAAGTTTTCGTATGGAATAAGCTTTATGTTTGACAATCTTATTGACTTGTTTTGTACTTAGCTTATTTGCTTTTCTAAGTTTTCTAAAAAGTTTCATCTTTCTAAAAGTTTGCTTATTTTGTTTATTTATTTCGTGTTTTGAAAAAGTTTTTAATTTTGTAGCTTATTGTCTCATCTTATTTTTATTTCATTTAAATTTTTTTAATTTTAGCTTATTTGTCATAGCTTATTTGCTTTTGCTTATTGCGGAGTGTTCTTCATCGGAAAGGGAGGTATTTGACATTCCGACAGCTCTTCTTCTCCACATTCCAATAGTGACAGTAATGGAAGAGGGTTTCACATTGCGACGGAACATTGCGATCTAAGGTTATTCCCCCTTATTCCGATCTGTGATTGCGATCGCACATTGCGATCGCATATTCCGACGGCTCTTAAGGTTATCTTAAGTCGAAGTGCTGCCAAATTTTCCTTAGCTACATTCCGATCTGAGTGACATTCCGATAGATTACATTTTTGTTCTTTCCGATAGATTAGGTTTCATACATTCCGACAACTCTCTTTTTAACATTCCGATAGATTGCATCTTTATACATTTCGATAGACCTAGCTTATATTCATTCCGATAACTCCTTTGCGATCTGGATTCCGATGGTATGGTGACATCATTCCGATCTAACATTCCGATGGTTTTGGACCTCGAATTATATTTTTCTTTTATTTGTTTTAAGTCGCATTTTTATTACTTTGTCAAAATTTATTTTTTCGTCACGCTTTAATTTTAAGTCATTTAATCAATTTACTTGTAAAAGTTTTAATTTTGCACCATTTACGTTTAATTAGTTTTAGTTTTAAATTACCGTCATTTATTTAAATTCTTGCACATTAATTATACTACAACGACCAATCCATTTGTTCTCACCAAGAGACGACTGAGTTGCACATTTTACCCTTTCTCAATTCGAAAAGATCGGACGATAGAATTTTCTTACTAGGTAAAAGCGAGGTATTAAATGTTCGATAAGCAGTTTTAAAAGATTTTTTCCTTTTGCTAACTATGGATTAGATCGTCCTACTTTATTTTCAGCCCTAATAACCTATCGAAATAAGTCAAAAATGCATCTTCGTGATCATTCAAGACAATAATAAAATATAAGAGTTACCCATAGGAATAAGGGAGTCTAAGTGATTAATTAAACCACATGAGTAAGTGTTAGTTGTGCTAACTTGTACTAACAATGATCTCGTTTTTAAGCTTGGCATGGGAAACGTGAAACTTGAGGGTGATAAACATTCATGACACCAAAGCCCTAATGTAAGTCTTAGATTTCTTTACAAGTTTCTTCCTTCAAGCATTATGTTATTTTCTATCTTTTAAATTTTTCTTAGTTTCTATTGTTTAATAAAGGCCACGGTAGGTTGATTATGATGGAGAATGTAAATCTTGCTTTGTCACTAAGCATTGCATGAGGTCATTGCAATGGTCAAGTGTTGAGGATTTAATAAGTGTGAAAACACTTATCTTTTTACCACTTAATTACAATAATAACCAAGCCAAAACGTGTATTTTAGGTCGTAAATATCGGAATTATGCGTGGTTGTGTTTTTGTTGTGTTTTAGGACCAAAATGTGAAAAGGGAAGAAAACACGGGCTTTCACGGGCTTTTATCGAAGAAAAAGACAAAAGACGAAGTCAAGAGATCAAGAGTTCAAAAAGAACGGAAGTCCAAGACCTATTCTGAAGATTTATCGAAGAACAAGTCTAAAGACGGAAGTTAAATAAAGCCGAGGAACTCGAGTCTAATAAATGAATAAATTATAAGACGAGTTTAAATAATCCCGAGACAAAGTCAAAAAAGTCGAAGAATTAAGAAGACGAAAAGACGAGAAAGAAAAAGAAAGAAAGAAAGGAGCAACACATGCTTCCTTTCTCCCTATAAATAGATCACTTCCACCTCATTTCACACTTGTTAGCTAATTTTACAATTAGTCTTTCCACCTTTACTTATTTACACCATTTTTATTTCCATGTCATTTTAAATACTAGTCTTGCACTTTAATTCCTTTAATTCCAAGTAAGTGTTTTTAATTTTGTTATTGAATATTTTCCTTTAATCAAGATTTTCTTTATCTTTCTCATTCTACTTTTCTTGTTTTTAGTTTATTGCAAATTCGGATTAAGCAAAGTTTTGCAAGTTCACCTTTTTACTTCTATATAAGTTTTCGTATGAAATAAGCTATAAGTTTGACAATCTTATTGGCTTATTTTGTACTTAGCTTATTTGCTTTTCTAAGTTTTCTAAAAAGTTTCATCTTTCTAAAAGTTCGCTTATTTTGTTTATTTATTTCGTGTTTTGAAAAAGTTTTTAATTTTGTAGCTTATTGTCTCATCTTATTTTCATTTCATTTAAGTTTTTTTAAAATTTAGCTTACTTGTCATAGCTTATTTGCTTTTGCTTATTGCGGATTGTTCTTCATCGGAAATGGAGGTATTTGACATTCCGACAGCTCTTCTTCTCCACATTCCGATAGTGACAGTATTGGAAGAGGGTTTCACATTGCGACGGAACATTGCGATATGAGGTTATTCCCCCTTATTCTGATCTGGGATTGCGATCGCACATTGCGATCGCATATTCCGACGGCTCTTAAGGATATCTTAAGTCGAAGTGCTGCCAAATTTTCCTTAGCTACATTCCGATCTGAGTGACATTCCGATAGATTACATTTTTGTTCTTTCCGATAGATTAAGTTTCATACATTCTGACAACTCTCTTTTTAACATTCCGACAGATTGCATCTTTATACATTCCGATATACATAGGTTTTATTCATTCCGATAACTCCTTTGCGATCTGGATTCCGATGGTATGGTGACAACATTCCGATCTAACATTCCGATGGTTTTGGACCTCGAATTATATTTTGCTTTGATTTGTTTTAAGTCACATTTTTATTACTTTGTCAAAATTTATTTTTTCGTCACGCTTTAATTTTAAGTCATTTAATCAGTTTACTTTTAAAAGTTTTAATTTTGCACCATTTACGTTTAATTAGTTTTAGTTTTAAATTACCGTCATTTATTTAAAGTCTTGCACATTAGTTATACTACAACGACCAATCCATTTGTTCTCACCAAGAGACGACTGAGTCACACATTTTACCCTTTCTCAATTCGAAAAGATCGGACGATAAAATTTTCTTACTAGGTAAAAGCGAGGTATTACCCAACATCAATCAAAAATAACCTTTCTTATAAGTCTCAAAACTATCTTGCTCCACCGGGATTCCGACCCCACCCACCCACCATTACTCACCCCCAATGCACCTCAATTGTTACAAAGAAACCAAGGAACAAGACCACAATACCAAGGGAACAACTACAAGGCACCTAACAATTTTCAACATCAAGGAAATCACTTTTATCCCCCAAATCAAGGATTTAATCCACCACCCCCACCCTTCCTAAATCAAGGATACCCTTAACTTCAAAATCAAGGATATGGGCTACAAGAAACTCATGAGTATGTTGAGAGGAGAATTCGTGAAAGTGAAAAAAGAATGAATGAGCAAATGTAACTTTCAATGGAGGAGCAAACTAAGAGACTTTTGATAGCATTTAATCAAAGACAACAAGGGGATTTGCCATCTAATATACAAACAAACCCAAGGGAAAATGTCAATGCTATTACAACAAGAAGTGGAAAAACAACAAATGATCCTTCACCTCCTACACCTTCTATGGTTAAACCCACTTTGGTTCCCACATGTGATAAGCCTTCTACATCTACTTCACCACCTCCAAACTCTCCTACTTCATCAACCACACCTTCTCAACCTATTCCCACTTCTCCTTTATCTTCCACAACTCCCAATGAAGAAGCTAACAAAGACAAATCTTCCACTACAACACCTACAACACCTACACCTAAACCAAATCTTCCTTACCCTTCAAGATTGAAAAAGGACAAGTTAAAGAATAAGGATGATATACAAGTCTCAAATTTCTTAAGAATGTTCAAGGAACTCAACATAAACATCTCCTTTGCGGAAGCTCTTGCTTACATGCCAAAATTTGCTAAGATGTTCAAGGATCTACTCTCCAACAAGGAAAAATTGGTTGATTTGCCCAACACATCCCTTAATGAAAATTGTTCCGCCGTGTTACTCAAAACCTTACCAACAAAACTTGGAGATCCGGGGCGCTTTTTGATACCTTGTAATTTTACCGGGGTGGAAAATTGCATGGCTTTGGCGGATATAGGGGCAAGCATAAACCTCATGCCGTTATCGGTTTGTAAAAAACTCTCTCTTCCCGAGCTCACTCCCACTAGGATGACACTTGAGTTAGCCAACCGTACCATAGCTTACCCGGTAGGTATCGCGGAGGATGTGTTTGTAGGTGTGGATAAGTTTACCTTTCCGGTCGACTTTGTAGTGGTTAATTATGACATTGACCCTAGAGTTCCCTTGATTGTTGATAGACCGTTTTTGAGAAAGGGTCGTACTTTAGTAGATGTGGCGGAGGGAGAACTAATTATGAGAGTTGAGGATGAGAAAGTGGTGTTTAAGCTAGGGAAAGTTTGTGATAGGAAAGAGATTAAGGAGTCTAAACCTTGTGAGACCATTAACATAGTTGATGTGCTAGATGAGGTGTGTGATGAGCATTTTCATGACGCTTGTAAGAGTAATAGTGATGATATGCCCCATGTTGAAACCGTGGCCTCAGTTGCTCCCTCCTTAAACACCTTTTTGAGAGAGTGATTTCCTCTTGGAGGAATTTGAGTCAACTTTCTTGGTAATGATGATTCTCCCATCAATTGGGAAAAAGATATTCTCACTATCCAAAAGTTGCTCAATGAGGACCCCATTCCTTCACCCATTCCACAAGAAGTAACCAATGATGATCCATCAATAGTTAAACTTTCCATAGAGAGTCCACCCCCACTTGAACTTAAGGACCTTCCATCCCACCTAGAGTATGCTTTCTTATAGGGAAAAGACCAATTACCCGTGATCATTGCTAAAGAGTTGAAAGAGGATGAAAAAGAGAAACTCATAGAAGTCCTTAAGAAACATAAGCAAGCCTTAGCATGGAAAATATCCGACATAAGGGGAATTGATCCACATTTTTGTACACACAAAATCCTTATGGAGGATGATTACAAACCCACCATTCAAAGCCAAAGAAGGGTTAACCCTAAAATCCATGAGTTCATTAAAAAGGAAGTTATCAAACTCCTTGATGCGGGCATGATTTATCCCATTTCCGACTCTCCATGGGTTAGCCCGGTACATTGTGTTCCAAAAAAGGGTGGAATCACTGTAGTACCTAATGAGAACAATGAGCTTATTCCTACGAGACTTGTTACCGTTTGGAGAGTTTGTATTGATTATAGGAAGCTCAATGAGGCTACTAGGAAAGATCACTTCCCATTGCCTTTTATGGACCAAATGCTTGAACGCTTAGCGGAAAATGAGTACTATTGCTTTCTTAATGGATTTTCGAGTTATTTTCAAATACCCATTGACCCTAAGGATCAAGAAAATACCACATTCACTTGTCCCTACGGTACATTTACTTACAAGAGAATGCCATTTGGCTTGTGTAATGCTCCGGGGACATTTCAAAGGTGTATGATGGCAATTTTCCATGATATGATTGAGCAAACTATGGAGGTTTTCATGGATGACTTCTCCGTCTTTGGAGATTCATTTACCTCTTGTCTCACCAATTTAGAACTTATGCTTAAGCGGTGTGAGGAAACCCGTTTAGTTCTTAATTGGGAGAAATGTCATTTTATGGTGAAAGAGGGAATTGTTTTGGGATACAAGATATCCAATAAGGGATTAGAAGTGGATCGAGCTAAAATTGATGTGATTGCTAAGCTTCCCCCACCCACTACGGTTAAAGGTGTAAGGAGTTCTTAGGTCATGCGAGATTTTATAGACGCTTCATTCAAGATTTCTCTAAGATAGCAAGACCGATGACTAACCTCTTGGAAAAAGAGGCTCCTTTCATTTTCAACCAAGAGTGTTTGGATTCATTTGAGACTCTTAAGGAGAAATTGACTAAGGCTCTTGTTTTGGTTTCTCCAAATTGGGAATTACCTTTTGAGCTTATGTGTTACGCTAGTGATTATGCGGTGGGGGCCGTGTTAGGACAAAGAGTGAATAAGCATTTTCAACCTATACACTATGCTAGTAAAACCATGACGGGTGCACAACTTAATTATACTACCACAGAAAAAGAGTTGCTTGCTATAGTTTATGCCTTTGAGAAATTTAGACCATACCTTGTCCTATCCAAAACCATAGTGTATACGGATCATTCCGCTCTCAAGTATCTCATGACAAAGCAAGATGCTATGCCTAGGCTTTTGAGATGGGTTTTATTGCTTCAAGAGTTTAAGATAGAGATTCGAGATAAGAAAGGAGCCGAGAATTTAGCGGCGGATCACTTGAGTAGACTTGAGCATCCTTTTCAAGGAGATTTTCCTAATAAAGAAATTAATGAATCCTTTCCATTAGAGGAGCTCATGTCTATCTCTTCTCAAGAGGATGTCACCCATTGGTTTACGGATATTGCAAACTATCTTGTGGGGAATGTGCTTATAGAGGGACTTACTTCCCAACAAAAGAAGAAATTTCTAAAGGAAGTAAAGTATTATTTTCAAGATGATCCTTACCTCTTTAGGCAATGTGCGGACCAAATCATTAGACGGTGTGTAGATGGGCCCGAGGCATTTAAGATTTTAGAAGCTTGTCATAAGGGACATACGGGTGGACATTTTGGGCCCAACTATACCGCTAAGAAAGTCTTTGATTCAGGTTACTATTGGCCTTCCATTTACAAAGATGCCCAAGAGATGGTGAAATTTTGTGATGTATGTCAAAGACAAGGAAAAATTACACAACGTGATGAGATGTCACAAAACTTCATTCAAGAGTGTGAGATTTTTGATGTGTGGGGAATAGATTTTATGGGACCTTTTCCATCTTCCAAGGGAAATAAGTATATACTCGTATCGGTGGATTATGTGTCAAAATGGGTTGAGGCCAAAGCCTTACCTACTAATGATGCTCGATTTGTTGTGAAATTTTTGAAGCAATTGTTTGCTAGATTTGGTGTACCTCGGGCCATCATTAGTGATCGTGGTACGCACTTTTGTAATGATCAATTCACAAGAGTTATGAAGAAATATGGAGTTAATCATAGACTTTCTACCGCGTATCACCCTCAAACCAATGGTCAAACCGAGGTCACAAATCGTGGTTTAAAGAGAATTTTGGAGAGAACGATGGGAGAGCATCGAGCTTCTTGGTCGGATAAGCTTGATGATGCTTTGTGGGCTTTTAGGACGGCTTTTAAGACACCAACTGGTTGTACTCCTTATAGTCTTGTCTATGGAAAATCATGCCACCTCCCATTCGAGTTAGAACATAAGGCTTCTTGGGCTCTCAAGTGGGCTAACTTTGATTTAAATCAAGTCGGTTCACATAGAAAGGATCAACTTAATGAAATGGATGAATTGAGAGCCAATGCCTATGAGAACTCGTGCTTTACAAGGAGAAGACTTATAAATTGCATGATGCTAAGACCAAGAACCGTGAGTTTAAAGTTGGAGAGCCGGTTCTCCTCTTTAACTAAAGGTTGAAACTTTTTGCGGGCAAGCTTAAGTCGAGATGGTCCGGTCCATTCACTATTGCTCAAGTATTTCCATATGGAACTATTGAGTTATCACAACCCGATGGTCCTAATTTTAAAGTGAATGGTCACCGTGTGAAGCACTATTTTGGGGAGGACATTTCCGTAGAAATGGTCCAAGAGATCCACATTTTCCCCATGAATTAATTCATTGTGGGATGACTCGAGCTAGAGACTCCTTAAATCAAGCTTGAATAACTAGGTTTAGAAGTTTTTAGATCTAGAGTGTTGTAGGATAGGAAGTTGATGAGAAGTGTAGGGGAGACCTTCTTTTATCTTCATGTTGTTTGTAGGGTTGCTCACTCATCACGTGCTTTGGAGCTTATGGAGGAGGCCCTTGTATCCGGTTCACTTCGTTACTATTGTGATTTTTCATAGACACATTGTGCTTTAAAAATGAATTCACTATAGTTGATCTATCCTTAACTTGGGTTACGCAAAGTCTATTCATTGTCATAAGTGTAGGGGAAGTTTTATACTTCCATGCTCTTAAACAATGAGGACAATGTTTAGCTTAAGTGTAGGGGGGTCTTCTATCGAAGTGACCTTACGTAGACTTTGTCATTGACCTTCATGATAATAGGAAATTAATTTTTCAAACATTTTTCAAATTTTTGATCTACTTTGGCCACCAAAAATATGCATTCATAATTTTTGCATCAATCATTTTTTTTTATTTGCATAACACATTTGCATTGTATATATTTCTTATTTTATTCTTCATCAAATATATAAAAGAGAAAAACTATAATAAGGATATGGTTTAACAAATTTAGACTTCTTTGACATATTAAGCCCGCCATGGATACTTTGACTCAACCCGAGTTTGCTTATCTAAGCTTTCTATAGCTAGTATCCTTAACCATGTAGTCCTTCATTGGTCTATTAGGCTAAGCATCCACCACTCTCACTATTTGAGATTTTAAATTTATGGAGAATGGGAAATGATAGAGTTGAAGCAAGTATAAAAGGGCTAGATAAACTTCATGATAATTACTTGTGGCTAAACCCTTCTCTTCTTTACCTCTATTTTCTTCACATGTATATATGTTAATAAATAATCAAGAACGGTTTTAACTGGTTTATAATCTCTTTTGCATTTTTGTCCAATCATTCATGGTTGGTATAAGTACGTCTTAAGATTCTAAGTTAGAACGTTTTATGTGTACTAGACTTATGTCATGCTTAATACTTAGCGGGTGTTTTTCCTTTTATTCTTTTCAACTTTCTTTGTGATGAATAAAGAAAAATAAGAGCGGCTTATGAAAAAAATGAGTGGCTAGAAAAAAAAAGAACAAGAAAAAGAAAGAATAAAAAAATAAAAAAAATAATAATTATACAAGACTCCCAAGAGGGGCAGTGAAGTGTTAATTATAGTAACTATTAGATTCCAATATTACCTTGACGGGTTGCGGGGATTTAATAGTTGCTCCAATCCAATATTACCTTGACGGGTTGCGGGATTGAAGATCCAAAGTCTCAAAAAGGCGGCAGATGTAAATTATTGCGTGAGTTTTATTTTTCTTTCCTTAGCGAGTGTGTAGCTACTTATTAATGCATGACATGAGGATTTTACACATAAGGCAAATGACTTATTACTCTTGAAACTGACTTATATTAATTGTGAGCGGTTTTTCAAGTAATGGATGAGAGGATTACTTAGGATTAAAATTGTGCTTCCTTATTTTTGGATTTTACATTTCTTATATTTCACGCTTCAAATAATGACAAATTTGCCTTCAAGCAATTTGCTCAAATAATAACCGGTTCCACATTTAATTGTCATGAATAAGTTGATGCACCTTTTTACTTGTGAATGCAATGATCCCATTTTTAAGCTTGGTATGGGGAAAGTGAAACTTGAGGGTGATAAGTGTCTATGGTACCAAAGCCCTAGTTTAAGTCATTGACTTCTTTATGAATTTTTTCATCAAAGCCATTTCAAGAAAAATCCAAAAAGATATAAATAGAATTGTTTCTTTTGCATTGCATTGTTCAAAATAAAAATCATGCATCATGTAGAGTAGCATAGTGTAATAGCATTCCATATTTGCCAAGGTGGGTTTATTATGAGGAAAATGTAAATTTGTGCTTTAAAATATAGCATTGCATGAGGTCATGGCTATGTTCAAGTGTAGAGGATTTGATATGAGCAAAAACTCATATCAATTAATCAACAAATCACCCTAAAACACAAGGAAAATACCTAACTTTTGTGCTATAAAGTGGAATTATGTGGTATGTTTTGTGTTTGTATACAAATAGGTAAGAAGGATACATTTTCAAGCAAACAAGAAGAAATCAAGCTTAATTGGATGAAAAAGACAAAGAAGGATCAAAGATGACAAGACTTTAAAGATGAAGGACCTATCTTGACAACACTCCAAAGTTGAAGGACTCAAAGTGTAAATTTGCCAAAGTTAAGATGAAAGTTAAACATGGTCTACTCTTCAGTCAACCAAGTCAAAGGGTCAAATTATACAAGAATGCAAGTGGAAGGACCAAAAATGCCATTAAAATGAAGTTCCTAGCTCATTTGGATATTCTGCCTAAGTTCAAGGACTAAACTTGCCAAAAATTCATCAAAAATGGACTAAATCCGTGTGCTATGGTTATCAACCAATGAGAGTGCAAGAAACTGGTGCCATGGATTGCCAGCAAGAAGTACACATCATCAGCTCATTAATGAGCCGCCAGCTACAGTCCATCCCACTTACTCAATTCTCACCCAATCAGAACACACCAACCAATAATACTTTTATCTAAAAAAGGATAATGATCCTTGTGATCGCATATCAACCAATCTAAATCTTCCACGTATCATCTTTTTCAACAAAGCTACCTAGGAACGAATTGGAGTTCTACTGCATATCAAGAAAAACTTTAAACATGAAAAGTGCTTATTTTTGAAGGACGAATTCAACCTACGTGCTCAATTAACCTGAAAATCAACCAAGAAGAAAAGCCCAATTTCAAGTTCTTAACGGCTAGTTCCAATTGACAAATCCAGGACACTTGGTAGCAATTGATTGGTTGGGACACGTCATCAGCTCCAACTACTTCTTACTTTTTGTCTATAAATAGGGAATAGCCCTCTCATTTGTAACGTGTAGCAAAAGTGTGAAAATTTCACACACTTCCTTTTTCTCTCTCAATCCTAGCTAGTTAGTTGTTAGTGTAACGACCTCAAGAGCCTGACAAAATCTTGAGATAGTTATAGTAGTTGTAACCTCTTACCAAATTTTGTAACAAATTTCACATTCAAATAATAAATTTCCCTCCTTTTCCTTCAATCTCCTATTCAATACCGGCATTATTGTTGATCTTGTGTTGATATGATTTGCTTGTGATCACCTTTGATCATAAGGAGCTCTTGTTGAAGACTTGTAGCTGTTCATTCCTGTTTCTGTTGATCCAGTAGCTGTTCTTGTTGATTTTGAAGCAGATTTGAGTAAAAAATGATGATGATGAATGTAGATGTTGATTAGTGGTTAATAGTGTTAAGGTGGTGGTTTAACACTATCTAGGAGGCTCAACGCCTACCTACTCCATCAGTGGAGGCCTTTTGCTAAAAGGTGTTATGTTTCTGATTTTAATTCCACTAAACAGAAATTTGCATGCTCAATTCTAGCTTAATTCTTCTTGTTGATCTGATCAAGTGTGTTTAGTTTGTTCTTGGATTGATTTTGATGAGTAGATAGCTTCTTGTTAGTTTGATACTTGTTTACCTGCTTATTACTTGTTACTGATTTCATTTCATTAGTTTTATATATTGCTATTGCTTTCTGAGTCTTTGTCTGTTATCTTGCCTATAGTTAGCTCATTTGTGTTCCATTTTGTTCATAAAGTTTGGCTAGATAACAGTTTTGAATCAGTTCAACCAATTACTATAAGTCTCTTCACAAAAGTTTTGTTCATATCAGTAAAGTAGTGTTTGGATTTACTGTCAAATTGTAGTTTAAGAGTTGTTTTCTAGTTAAACTTTGCTCATCCATATTCATTTAGTCATTGTAAACAAGGTTGAGTAGTTTTAAAGTAAAAAAGAAAGTCAAACAGGCAATTGGTTGTGAAAAAGTTTGGGTCAGTTATTGCTTAACTAGTTCATAAAAAAGTAGCCAATTTCAAATACATGCTATTTGTTCAATTCTTGATGAAATTCCTTCAAACTAGTTTCTATGTGTCATACAACATCCAAAGTGTGAGTGCTTATTAGGAAACCATAGAGTTTTAAGAATCAAGTGAGAAATAAGCTTTTTCATAAGCTGTTAAGCCATTGCAAGTTCTGTAACAAAAGTTCAAACTGATTTCTCATTCTGACAAATCTACTTCATAAACCTTGCCATTTTATTTCATAATCTTGTTTAGAAAGTGTTCTTGAGTAGATCTGAAGGTTTTCAGCTTTTTCAAAATTTTGGTCAAACTTGGTCAATAAGCTAGTTTCAGCTTATTTTCAAATTCCAGATTCATTACTTGATCATTTTTCTTAAAAGAAGACATTCCAGATTCTCCTTGAGCTGTTTGACAAGATTTGCTGAAAAATCTACTTGTGCAAGTCTAGCTTTTTAGATAGCTTATTGTTGGCTTATTCAAGTTTGCTTATTTGAGTTTTACTGCATTTCAAGCTTATTCCTTGTATTAGCCTAAGTGAATTTGGATATTAAGTTGTTTAAAACTTGTTTGAGCTTATTTGGTTGATTCTAGAGCTTATACGAGCTTCTTTGTGCTTGTAGCCCGTTTTTGATATAAATTCCCACTTTATTGCACTTTGGTCCCTTTAATTTGTAACTGTTTGAATTACTAGCTAATCTTTCATAAATTTAGGGTTTGCTTGGTATTAGTCCAAAACTTTTCAAAATTTGTCATTTTTAGTTAGTTGTTTTACAATTAGTTACATTTTGGTTAGTAGTTTGTTACAATTTGCATAGTTGGTCCTTATAGTTTCTGATTTTTACATTTCAAGCATTATAGTTTCAGTCATTTACATTTTTAGCACATTAATTCCATAGATTTAAAATTTTGTCTTTATTTGAATAAAAAACTTGGTAATTGCTAACTGTTTTACGGATACGTAGTTAATATTTTTCACATTTTTACTTGATTGCTTAAATAGACATAGATAATCCAAATAACCCTATCAACCAAAAACGATCATAAACCTGATTTTGTTAGGACTTTCAATTGGTTAAGAATCGAGAGAAACGAACTTCAAAATACACAATTTCAATGTGAAATTGTGTATTTTGAAGTTCGATTCTCTCGATTCTTAACCAATTGAAAGTCCTAACAAAATCAGGTTTATTATCGTTTTTGGTTGATAGGGTTATTTGGATTATCTATGTCTATTTAAGCAATCAAGTAAAAATGTGAAAAATATTAACTACGTATCCGTAAAACAATTAGCAATTACCAAGTTTTTTATTCAAATAAAGAAAAAATTGTAAATCTATGGAATTAATGTGCTAAAATGTAAATGATTGAAACTATAATGCTTGAAATGTAAAAAATCAAAAACTATAAGGACCAACTATGCAAATTGTAACAAACGACTAACCAAAATGTAACTAATTGTAAAACAACTAACTGAAAATGATAAATTTTGAAAAGTTTTGGACTAATACCAAGCAAACCCTAAATTTATGAAAGATTAGCTAGTAATTCAAATAGTTACAAAGTAAAGGGACCAAAGTGCCATAAAGTGGGAATTTATATCAAAAACGGGCTACAGGCACAAGAAGCTCATATAAGCTCTAGAATCAGCCAAATAAGCTCAAACAAGTTTTAAACAACTTAAAATCCAAATTCACTTAGGCTAGTACAAGGAATAAGCTTGAAATGTAGTAAAACTCAAATAAGCAAACTTGAATAAGCCAATAATAAGCTATCTAAAAAGCTAGACTTGCACAAGTAGATTTTTCAGCTAAATCTTGTCAAACAGCTCAAGGAGAGTCTGGAATGTCTTCTTTTAAGAAAAATGATCAAGTAATGAATCTGGAATTTGAAAATAAGCTGAAACTAGCTTATTGACCAAGTTTGACCAAAATTTTAAAAAAGCTGAAAACCTCCAGATCTACTCAAGAACACTTTCTAAACAAGATTATGAAAGAAAATGGCAAGGTTTATAAAGTAGATTTTTCAGAATGAGAAATCGGTTTGAACTTTTGTTATAGAAACTTGCAATGGCTTAACATCTTATGAAAAAGCTTATTTCTCACTTGATTCTTAAAACTGTAAGGTTTCCTAATAAGCACTCAAACTTTGGATGTTTTATGACACATATAAACTGTTTTAAAGGAATTTCATCAAGAAATGAACAAATGGCATGTATTTGAATTGGCTACTTTTTTATGAACTAGTTAAGCAAAAACTGACCCAAACTTTTTCACAACCAATTGCCTGTTTGACTTTCTTTTTGATTTTAAAACTACTCAACCTTGTTTACAATGACTAAATGAATGTGAATGAGCAAAGTTTAAGTAGAAAACAACTCTTAAACTACAATTTGACAGTAAATCCAAACAATACATTACTGATATGGACAAAACTTTTGTGAAGAGATTTATAGCAATTGGTTGAACTGATTCAAAACTGTTATCTAGCCAAACTTTATGAACAAAATAGAACACAAATGAGCTAACTATAGGCAAGATAACAGACAAAGACTAAGAAAGCAATAACAAGCTATAAAACTAATGAAATGAAATCAGTAACAAGTAATAAGCAGGTAAACAAGTATCAAACTAACAAGAAGCTATCTACTCATCAAAATCAATCCAAGAACAAACTAAACACACTTGATCAGATCAACAAGAAGTATTAAGCTAGAATTGAGCATGAAAATTGCTGTTTAGTGGAACTAAACTCAAAAACATAACACCTTTTAGAAGAAGGCCTCCATTGATGGAGTAGGTAGGCGCCGAGCCTCCTAGATAGTGTTTAACCACCACCTTAACACTATTAACCTCTAATCAACATCTACATTCATCATCATCATCATTTTTTACTCAAATCCGCTTCAAAATCAACAAGAACAGCTACTGGATCAACAGAAACAGGAATGAACGGCTACAAGTCTTCAACAAGAGCTCTTTATGATCAAAGGTGATCACAAGAAACTCATATCATCACAAGATCAATAATAATGCAGGTATTGAATAGGAGATTGAAGGAAAAGGAGGGAAATTTATAATTTGAATGTGAAAGTTTGTTACAAAATCTGGCAAGAGGTTACAACTACTATAACTAACTTAAGAGTTTGTCAGGCTCTTGAGGTCGTTACACTAACAACTAACTAGCTAGGATTGAGAGAGAATAGACAAAAAGTGAGAAGTAGTTGGAGCTAATGACGTGTCCCAACCAATCAATTGCTGCCAAGTGTCCTGGATTTGTCAATTGGAACTAGCCGTTAAGAACTTGAAATTGGGCTTTTCTTCTTGGTTGATTTTCAGGTTAATTGAGCACGTGGGTTGAATTCGTCCTTCAAAAATAAGCACTTTTCTTGTTTAAAGTTTTTCTTGATATGCAGTAGAACTCCAATTTGTTCCTGGGTAGCTTTGTTGAAGAAGATGATGCGTAGAAGATTTGGATTGGGTGATATGTGATCACACAGATCATTATCCTTTTTTGGATAAAAGTATTATTGGTTGGCGTGTTCTGATTGGGTAACAATTGAGTAAGTGGGATGGAATGTTGCTGGCGGCTCATTAATGAGCTGATAATGTGTATTTCTTGCTGGCAATCCATGGCACCAATTTCTTGCACTCTCATTGGTTGATAACCATAGCACACGGATTTATTCCATTTTTGATGTTTTTTTGGCAAGTTTAGTCCTTGAACTTAGGCAGAATATCCAAATGAGCTAGGAACTTCATTTTAATGGCATTTTTGGTCCTTCCACTTGCATTCTTGTATAATTTGACCCTTTGACTTGGTTGACTGAAGAGTTGACCATGTTTGACTTTCATTTTGACTTTGGCAAATTTACACTTTAAGTCCTTCAACTTTGAAGTGTTGTCAAGATAGGTCCTTCATCTTTTAAGTCTTGTCATCTATGATCCTTCTTTTTATTTTTCATCCATTTAAGCTTGATTTCTTCTTGTTTGCTTGAAAATGTATCCTTCTTACCTATTTGTACACAAACACAAAACATACCACATAATTCCGCGTTATAGCACAAAAGTTAGGTATTTTCCTTGTGTTTTAGGGTGATTTGTTGATTAATTGATATGAGTTTTTGCTCATATCATTGCTAAATGCCTCTTTAAAGACTATGTTACGGGTGTGATGCCTTAGTTCCCTGGCTTGGTCTTTATTCATTAAGATTTTCAGCCCCTGAGGACTTGTTATTCTTCATAGCGCCACGTAAAGTTGCCTTTGACTGAAAACTAGGTTTCGTAACTACAGGCCAACATAGTTAAGAGACTGGCCCTGAATTTTGTTAATAGCCATTGCATAACATGGGTTGACAGGAAATTGCCTTCTTTTGAGTAGAAAGGGCCATTTTGATTGAGCCGAAGTGAGAATGATTATGTGGACTACAACATTATCCCCAATGTTTGATCTAGTTAGGATTTTACAATGAAACACAAGTTCTGTAACACCACGAAATATTCATACTTTAGTTCAGCGGAAGAGTCGTTGGTGTTACGGGATAGCGCATTACTCAAATCATAGACAACGCTTAAAAATCGCGTCATTTAATAATAAATCATTTTCCATTCATGAATATCAAATTACATAGGTCCTCGGGTCATAATATGTCGTACAAATTTTACAAAACATTTGAACGAAAATTTTATTTGAATGCGGGCCATAAATTCTTGTCGTCTTCCCGAGAATTACCTTCAAGTACCTGAGATAAAAATGTTAAAAAGTCAGCGAAACGCCGAGTGAATTTATAGAGTTTAATGAAAACCATTAATATATCATCGGTATATAATCATTACTGAAAAATATTTTATACAATTCTTTGTCGTAGGCCAAAAATAGGCCAAAGATATTTTATACAAATCTTGTCGTAAATCATAATATAGGCTTTTGCATTTAAAAACATTATACGAACCATCATCGAAAAAAGAAAACATAATACAATACGTTTTATAACGTTGTATAGAGTTTAATAAAAACCGTTATATGAAAATGGTTATGTAAAACAAAAACACGAACATAATATCAGTAATAAGACCTCGTATTTCTAGTCAGGCAATATATTTTAATTCAATTCGTATATCAGTATTTTCATTATTGGATTATTATAAGCCGCATGACATTGTTACTTTTCTATAACATACATCGGGTAGCTAACCCGTAATTCCTTGTCCATCTAAAACAGCATGTCGTCACAATAATCACGCTTACATAAATCTTCTTATACATAAATTCAATTACCAATCAATGTTGCACGACAAGGATCAACCGTCAAGACGCGAACTGGGGTGATCTTCCCCAAATAGTACTATTATATGCATAAGTGTCTACCAAATCCTGGTAGTTCACATCTCATGCTAATAGGACTTTTAGTGACATAAACTAACTAATAATAATCCATTTCATTTCATTCATCGGGTCATATAATCATTCATCGGATCATATAATCATTCGGGTCCATATCAATAAGCAAATAATCGGAACAACTGGTGTCCTATTTTTAATACAACTAACATGTTATCTCTCTCGCGGGTTTATAAAACATTTCATAAAATATTTAAAAGAGTGCGAGGCTATGAACTCACGTTGATTGGGAAAGGCGGGTTATCGGTGATTTGGATGTACGGTACGTGCTTCAATCACGGAAACCTAGACAAATAATACTCGGTCTTAGACTTGTGACAACCCCGGTTTTTGAGGTTCGTCACTTAGTCTTATTTTTGGGGTATTTAGTGTCACTATGTGATTTATGTGATTTATGTGTTTATATGTGTGATTTTGGGGATGAGAATTGACGAAATGTGGTACATGATTTGTAAATCATGGTACAGGTTGGAAACGAAATGAAATGAGTTCAGAAATGAACTGCGGGAAAGTTCAGATATCGTTTTTACAAGGTTTCGTGTACGTATCGTATGTTGTATGTATGTATTAAGTACATATTGTATGGTTAGGATAAGTTTTAGAGATACTTTCCATAATTAGAAACTTTTGGAAATGACGGTTAGTTCGGAAATTACGTAGAAAGTCGAAAAAATTAGCGAATAGGTGTCCGGTTTTGATTTGGAAGGGTCTAAATGTTAACTAATAGTAATTATAAGTTAATAAAAATTAAATTAATAAAATAATGAAGGGGGACTCGGAATTGTGGGCCCCATAGCAGAATATTTTAATAAAAAAAAAGATAATTACAATATAGGAGTCCTAATTGGGCCTAAACTTGATCAGTAGGTTACCAAAGCATATATAAACACCCCAAGACCCCAAAAACGACCCATAAACCTTAAATTAAACTCTAAGTCAGTCAAATAGCAATGGATGATCAAGAAGAGTCGAATTTATGCTCAGGATTTAAAGGGTATGTTATTAAACTAGGTTGATTAACGTTAACTTACATATTTGTAACCTACTATGATTGATTAGGGTTTGAGATTCATAATTTTTGATTAGGGTTTGTTAATGATCTGTAATGAATAATGTAATCAATGGGTTTTTATCATTGTAAATCCTTTTTAGGTTTTAATGAGGGTTTATGTATGATTAATTAGATTAATTATGAGAAAATCGTTTTTAAAAACTGGGCAGAATTTTGGTCCATTGTTTTGATCATATCTAAAGTTCTAGGAACATACATGATGCGATCCAAGTACCACTGAAAAGGTAATTGAGTTGGCTTTCTAATGCAAGAAACGGGAACTAAATTGAAGGTAGGGAGGTGGGTCAAAAACAGGTTACAACAGGCGGAGGTCAAAACAATTTTTAGGACAGCGAGTTTTCAATTTGTGTATTAAGGTAATTGGGGTACATAGAAGTAAATTTGAACACTCTAATAAACATGAGAGTTGTTTTATATATTACATAAGAGACCTGGAGGAGGGCTAAGCAAATGGATTAGGGTACGACACCCTAATCATAACGAACTTTTTGTATGTTCAAAATCAGTAAAATTTGGATAGAAAGAAGTATATATATATATATATATATATATATATATATATATATATATATATATATATATATATATATATATATATATATATATATATATATATATATATATATATATATATATATATATATATATATATATATATATATATATATCGAGGCCTTAACAGTAGCTTTAAGGTTGGGTCAAAAGGGAGAGTTAGCTAAAACATGTAAGGGAATAGGATTTCTTTTACAGAGAGCATGGGTTTGGTTAGGTTGGCGTTTGGCTAATAGTTTGATGACTAAAAACCAGGACTATTTTGGGAGAAAAGTAAACGGGATATGTATCAAGTTTAACTAAGTTAAGGACTTGTTAGGGACGAGAAATGGAATGCTTATAGCATATAAACGGGATATATAGGATAATCTTAGATATCCATCATAGGTTGATGAATCATTTTAGTATTTGGTTCATGAATTGATTGGGTGCATTTTTTTGTTAGCTTTTTGCTAATGCGTGGATTGTTGGAGAAGCTCAATCAGGTGAGTTTCTGGTCCCATATCTTTTTATGTTTTTTTACTTCCAGATGGGATGGAAGAGACACTTTATGGTTTTGTAACTATTGCTGTGAATGTTTTTATGGTTTGCGATGGACTTATGTGTACACTTATGTGATTAACTGATATGTGATTCTTGATTGTCTTTATGATTTGGATCGGGGGATACGTACCTTCTCAGTTATTATGGTTTGACTTGGTACCAAGGGGATGTTGACAAGGTGGGGCCTTGGGATTGGTTCATAGGTGTATGGGCGCCTATGGGACCATGGTGATTGGTAAGGCTGGGAGCCTTGGAATTGTGGTGAATGGTTAATCTTGCATGTTAGTTGTTAATACATAATTGTAGCATATTATCCATATGTTCTTTGGTTGATGGTTATTATTCACAGCTCATAACTTGATTTTGGCGTTGGAGTCTAAACCTATGACTCTCACCAACATTATTGTTGACGTGTTTTAGTGTCTCTTTCAGGTGTTAATGTGGTTAAGCGTGAGAACATAAGTGGCTAGGATTGGAGTCACGTAGGAATGCATTTAGAGGTGGGACTTGTATCTACTTACCTATACTCCTGCATTGTTGAGATATTGTCATGACATTTGTGTCACCTTTTATGAAATTTCTAGTTCATATAGTTCTCTCTATAGACACCCTATTGTTGTGATGATATCCATACGTCGTGCCCCATATTCCGCCATAGTGGGGTGTGATAGAATGGTATCAGAGACAATGGTTATAGAGAATTAGTTTGCCTAGTCTCGTAGCCTAGTCTATAGCTTAAGGGTCCTCGCATATAGGAGTCGTAGGAGTATGTGTGCATTTGATATTAATTGAAGTTTTTCTTGATGTTATTGGTTTTTACTTGCGATGTGTGTTAAGTTTTTACTAGTATGGGTTGAACCATAGTAGTTCATACTTAGCCACATGTTATTTTCTTTTCAGGTTGTGACTAGTGCGGGTTGAACCATAATCGTCCACGCTAGTCATTTTTATATTTTACTTAAATTTTACATTATAGTACATAATTTGGTACAAGGTAGTTTCTATCTTTTGTTGAGTTATTTTATGTACCTGAGGTATATTATTTTTCTATTGATGTTTACGTCATGTTCCCTAAGAATCATGTAGTGGTTCGAGTTACTAGGAGTACATGGGTAGGAAGGATTTTAAGGTGTTTCCATTCTGATAGGCGAAATGACTTATAATTGATTATGTTTTCATTTTGGATTTTGTCTATGATGTTTTAGCTAGACTATGGATTTTTGTATTCCAAGAGTTTGACTATGTTATTTTATCAGTTAGAGTTTTTGACCTTATTATTTATGTGGTTGTGTGCTTAGGTGAGTTGATGGATTTATGTGTTATGTGTTGTATTGATTCTTATAAGTGTCATCATAGGAGGGAGTGCATTAGAGAAAGGGTAATTGTATAAGTATGGTGGCTAACATAGTTATACAAGTACCACAACTTCAATGGATTCCTAAATATAATTGCATTAAAGAGGATTAATACATGCTTGTATAGTAGATGTTGGACGGATTTGAGTATATGTATCCTAATATGCCTATATATGTATGATCCCCTATAATTAACGACTGTATCCTTAGGAGGGTGTCTAGCTTGCTTCTTTTTAGATATTAAACCTCCGTTGTAGCGTATTCTTCGAGTTTCCTATTTCACGTGTCCGTTTTAAAATGGTGTTTTTGGTTTTAAGTCTATTGAAATAACTTGGGATCTCTTTTGGGATAATGAAATCTTTTGTGTTGAGTCTTACATTTCTTTTGGTCGGTATATATTGAAAAAAGGACTTGGAAATCTTATATATAGTTAGATAGTTGGTTGTATTCGGTAAAATAAGGGTAGGGTGTAGGATTCGTGTTTTCTACAAGATATAAAATAAGTTTTTTTTATGTAATCAACACTTATTTATTTCAAATTCTAAAAGACGTTCTTTAAAACAAAGCAAAATAAAATTTTCCTACTTAAATATTTCATATAAGTGAGTTTAATCGATATACGTCAATTATAATTATTTATACAAGACTAAACAAAGTTCATGAAAATTTCGCATGCATTTATTTCTTTTCATTTAAAAATGATTACGTTAATTACTAAGATGATTCTTTAGTTTTTAAAACAACTAGTATAAAATTGTTTTGGTCACAACTTGTTCATTTTAAAGCTTTTTGGGTGATTCAAAAGCCTAAAATTATGTACTCGGAACGTACTTTTAAAATAATGTATAGTAATGGGAGGTTATTAGCTTGGCCAAATTTTGTACAAGTGTCGGGTTCAAGGTTGAGTTTCGAATAGTAGTTTTTAAACTTAGGATTTGGGATGTTCAGAGTACCTAGTCTTTGAGTTGAGTCTTGTGATCGTATTGAGGGATGTTTGTAGATCGTTTGAGTCACATAGATGTGGAGAGGTAAAGAAAAATATTCTTTTATGAAAATTCAATGTCGTGCAATGTTTAAAAGAAATATGTCACGGGGCGTAATATGTTTTTGTTGCTATTGGGTGTTTCTTGGATTATTTTTCGTTGTCATGGGTCATTTTGAATTGATACATGTTTTGGGTTTGATTTTTCTTTTGAGTCTCGTGGTTTTTGACTTGTTTTATCTGGTGCACGTGAAATGTCGTTAGTTATCCATAGTTTTGATTCGTTGGTCGTGTCTGGTGGGTTCCATATGTAGTTTTGGTTTTGTATTGATTGAGAGCATTGATATAGTCATATGAGAGAATAGTTGGAATGCCCTTTGTGATAGGGAAGGAGTTAGAAGTTCGTAGAAAGACGAACTAATTTGGTCATGAGGTCTCTTAGGAGTGCCAAGGGAGATGAATAGAGATTTGTATAAAGTATGGATATTGGCACAAGTAACTCATCATATAGAATGTTGGAAGGGGATGTGATATTTCAAAGGTACTTGTGATATTCGTTAGGTATGTAAAATTTTCCAAAAATTTCTTAATATTTTGTAGGTTTACCTTGATCTTGAAGTAGAACCATGAACAGGGCCAGTAGAAGGAGCAAGATAAGTTGTAGTTAGTGCCTTTCCAAGGCAATTGTTGATGGAATGATTTTAAAGACAGGAGTTGTTAGAAATTGCAAGGGATTCAAGATAAAGGTTGAGTTTCCTGGTAGTAAATGTGATGTGAAAGCGTTAGGATGAGTTGATGATATGAGCTTAAACTCATATCCTTTTATCAACAAATAACCCTAAAACATGAAGCAAAATACCGATTTATCTTGCAAAAACAGTATTATGTGGTATGTTTGTGTTTGTGTACACTTGTGTAGGTAAAAGGATACATTTTCAAACAAACAAGGAATTATCAAGCTTTAATTGATGAAAAAGACAAAGAAGGATCAAAAGTGACAAGACTTTGAAGTACAAGGACCTATCTTGACAAATTGCCAAAGTTGAAGGACTAAAGTGCAAAATTGTAAAAAGTCAAGATCAAAGTCAAAATTGGTCAACTATCAAGTCAACAAAGTCAAAGGACCAATTCTGCTTAAAGATGAAGTTGGAAGGACTAAAACTGCCAAAGAAACAAAGATACAAGCCTTTAAATGCAATCTGCCAAAGTCCAAGGGTTAAAACTGCCAAAGTTGGAAAGTTTCACAAGTTCAATCCATGTGATATAAGTTTGGGCCAATGAGAAGCAAGCATACATTGCACACGGATTGCCAAATAGGTGCATTTAATACCCACTAGCAGCCGCCACATTAAATGACCATATCTCAACAGTTCAATCCGTGTGACTTCATTTCAACAAATGAGAGCATGCCACGTGTCTTCTTCAAGAAACCAAATTTTTCCCAGGATCGTTTTTGAGCTAGACTGAATATCATGAAGAGTTGTAAACACCAAAGATGCTTATTTTTGAGAGACGAACACAATGGTAAACACCAATTAGCATGAAATCAACTCAAGAAGAAAACCCCAATTCTTGTTCATACTTTGAAGATCAGTTTTGCAGAATCATGCCACGTGGAGACCTGGGATTGGTCTCAACACGTCATCATCCCTAACAAACTCCTTCTTCAAGCCTATAAATAGCCTGCTAGTCCTCATTTGTAAGAAGTAGCTAGAAATTGTAAAAACACACACTTTTCAATTTCCTTTCATCTTTCTTCCTTTTTACCCTAACTACTCAAGAGTCTGACGAACTCTTGAGTTAGTTAGTTAGTTAGCTTCATTTCAACAAATTTGTAACAACTTTCCATGAATGAAATTTGAATTCTCTTTTTCCCGCCAAATCTTATATTCACTCTACTGTTCATATCCTGCTCATACTTGATCATTGTGTTGCTGCATTGAGTTTGTTATGATCATTGAATGATCATAACTGACTTAGAAGAAGAATTGTTGCTGTTTATGTGATTTCAGTTCAAGCCTTAGCAGTTATGAAGATTCTATGCCATGATGATCATTTATGTTGATTTGTAACTGTTAATGATAGTTGATTAGTTGATCTAGTGATAAGGTGGTGGTTACCACTAGGATAAGAGAGTTCAGCACTCCTCTTCTTCCCAATGGTTTCTACAAAAGGTTTTGAAAGTTTCTGATTTTGGTTCACCTAAATTTGTCAAATGCAAGCTACATTTCCTAGTGTAAATTTGATGAATGCATGATCAAAGTTGTTTAGTTTGGCTGATTGTTTGATTGAGTACTTACTTGTAGCTTAATTCTTGTTTACCTGCTTTTGATTTTGGATTGTGACTAGTTATAGCTTATTTCAGTCAGCTTTTAGTACTTGCACCTTAATTGAGTAATAGTTGTTCTTAGTTCTTGCTTGTAGTCTTAAAACATCTTATTTTGAGTCTAAAGTTTGGGTAGCTAAAGGATTTGATTCAGTTTAAATCAGCTCTTTAAAAGTCTTTGAAAATTATCATTAATCTCAGATAAGGAGTGTTTGGTATTAGCTTTTGATAAGTTTTCAAGTGTTGGATTTTGGAAAGTAGATGTTCATTTCTAGTCAATAGGTCATAACAAAGTGTTTTGAGTAAATTTCAAGTCAATTTGAAGGTCAAACAGGCAATTGGCCATATAAAAGTTTGGGTCTTATTTCAGTCATTTTTGCCTTTAAAAGTTCTCAATTTGATGTGCCTTGCATTTGTTGGATTCTTGATGAAATCTTGCCAAACCAGTTCTCAGTTTTAGTTCAATATATGAAATTTCAAGTTCCAAAAGCATTTTATACAGTTCTCAATAAGCATTGAGAAATAAGCAAAAATCAGAAAGGTTGAGTTAAGCTAAGTTTCTCTAACTTGAAACTGATTTTTGAGATCTTTTGATTTCATTCATTAACCAAGCCATTTTATTGCATAAATCTACTTAGTATATGATGTTACATGATTTTTGAGTGTTTCAGCTTTTTGTCAAAATTCTTGGTCAACTCTTGGTCAACGATAAGCCAATTTGAGCTTAATTCAAATTTCCAGCTTATTACTTGATGAAATTTGTTCTAACTTGATTTCCCGTTCATCATTTGAGTTGCTTAACCAGTTTTGGCAAGAAAATCAAGTTGTGCTTGTTTAGTTTGTTCCAGAGCTTATTTTGGGCTTATCTTGAAGTGCTTATTTGCTTATTTTGCACTTTCATCCAGAATCTTGTTAGAGGTCTTGCTTATTTTGAATTTAGAGTGTTTTACAATTGGTTTCATTGAATTTGGTTAAGTAATAAGCTCAAACGAGCTTATTTGTTTTCATAACCCGTTTTTGCTTAATAAGTTTTTAAAATTGCCATTTGGTCCTCCTTGTTTCAAGCAGTTTATAATCATGGTTAAATTTCCAACTTTTTAGGGTTTGCTCATATTAGTCCTTTCAGTTTTGAGTTTGTTTAAATTCAGTTAGAAAGTTTGGTATATTGTTACAATTTGGTTAGTTAGTTACTAGTTTTACATTTTTGATCCTTTTAGTTTACTGATTTAAATTTTTAGTCCCTAAACTTGTTAGAATTTTCATTTCAAGCATTTATATTTCCTAGAATTTACATTTTCAGTCCTTGTAGTTTAAAAATTTACATTTTGAATTTTACTTGAATAAAAATTTGGTAAGTGCACTATGTTTTACATATAAGTAGGTAATATTTTTCAGTTTTACAAGGCTTTGTTGAATTAGCAAATAGAATATCCAAAAAAGATTAACAACCAAAAACAGTTAAAAACCCGATATTGGTTGGACTTTCAATTAGCAAGAACTGAGAAAAACGAACTGCATTATACACAATTTCAGTTGATAAGAAGGAGTATCGATCTTTTAGAATGTGTGTTGCTGCCAAGAGAGGATGTAGGGATGATGTTAAGAATGTTGAATGGACGCTTTTGGGTTTACGGTTATGCATTTGGCTTCACCAAAGCACTAGCGGTTTTCAAGGAGTCAATGAAGCGAGTGTGCATGAACGTATATAAACGAGTTGTCATCAGGAGTATCGACAACATCTTGATCTACTCAAAGTCGAAGAAGGAGAGTGAGGAAAATTATGTGTTAGTTTTGGAGTGGAATTATACGTGATATTTTCAAGTGTGAGTTTTAGTATTAAGTTTACCATGATGAGTAGTTAGAGATGATGGCATATCATGGAACCAGCAAGGGGCGAAGTGAAGAAGGATGAGGAAGCATTTTGGAGGCTGAAGAGGTGGATTGGATAATGAGCCGATCTTGGCATTATCGGAAGGACTGGATGAATTCGCGAAGCATGAAGATACGTGGAGCAAGGATTTGGATGTGTACGAGAATGACAAAGAAAGGCGATTGCTTATACGTTGCAAGAACTGAAGATTTGGAAGAACTAGATAAGACTTAGTTAGTGGAGCTGGTTTGTTATATCTGCCTAGAATTCTAGATGTATTTGGGGTACGAGACGTAGAGAATGATCTATACGGATCATGAACATCTCCAACACATATTCAATCCTCTTGATTGAACATTTGGCAAAGGTGATGGGTGGAGTTAAATGATGAAAGAAAATTGCAAGGCCAAGTACCATCTGGGAAAGGCAAGCATGGTTGATGAGACATGGAATAAGAAGGAAGTGAACCTGAGACGAACTTGAACTATATGGATGAGGTATTAGGGTGGTTTGGATGAAGGATGTAGGTTGCACGAGTTGAGTTGTCTAAAGTAGAGAATGCGACAACATTTATGTTGCATGGCTTGGACAATCGTATGGAGAAAAGGTACGTAGACTATACATCCTACATAGATAGGAGTAGCTTAGAAAGGGGCGATGTAAGGATGAAATTGGTTGAAGGGATACATAATGGGTTGAGGAATAAGTACGATGAGAGTTGGGTGATTGTCGATAGACTGTCTAATTCATCCTATATTTCAAGAGGAATGAGAAGTCACGTACTTAAGAAGTTGGAAGGATTGCATACAAATGCGATGGAATAGGCGGTTTTGTGTAAAAGTTAACCTAATAGGTATGGAATGTCTTATGAAGGATTATGGCAAGGGAAGAAACGATCGGAAGCAAGCGTAGTATACTGTTGATAAACTTATGGTTGGTATGAGCATCCTTTAGGGGTAACTGAGAAAGACGCCTAGAGCTTTGGCGTGCGGTTTGGAGATAGTTGGAGAATGCAATTTACTTTTGAAGAAATCTTCTACAAAGAGAGTCACTAGTGAGAGGGGCGTATTCCTCACTGATGAGAATGTAGGGAATAAAAGAGGATCGCCTAAATTATTGTCTGGAGATGAGATAGAAGATGGTATGGAAATTAAGATTATGGAGAGACAAACGAGAAGTAGTATGGAGGAAGCATGGCTTGAGGGAGCAAATGGTTGTCAAGATAGTGTAGTGATACAGAAGGGAAAACCGTTAGGTCTGGTGATAGGAAATATAGTAGAAACTGATGGAGTTAATCCATAGAAGATGAGGTGGATCACCGTTACTATCGGGTGAAATTAGAAGCAGTCAACATATTGGACCGGAGTTAGAACGGAAAAATACAAGAGGTGGTGGTAGTGCTTAAGTAGAGATTGAAAATGGCAAAGGACTGACAAGAGAGCTGTGTGGACAAGAGGCGTAAGCCGTTGGGATTTAAGATTGGGGATAAGGTTATGCTATAGGTTTTACCATGCAAAGAAGTGACGCGGTTTGGGATGAAAGGGAAGTTAACACCTTGAATCATGGGTCCGTTCGAAATCCTTGAAAATATTGGACTAGTGGCTTATAGGTTGAGGAATTACTGGGAGAATTTAGTAGTGTGCATGATGTATTTCGTGTATCAAGCTTGAGGAAATGCTTAGCAAGAACTGACTTGCAAGTACCGTTAGATGATATTAGTATGGATACGAGTCTTCGTTTAATCGAAGAACCGGTAGAGATTTTAGGTCGTGAAGCTAAGACGTTGGAAAAAGGGTAATATACCGTAGTTATGGTTAGATGGAATTTGGAACGTCGACTAGAGTTCATGTGGGAACAGGAAGGATTTATGAGGAAAAAGTATCCTTAGATATTTTCTAATGATGATCCTAAGGAGTAAATCTCGGGACGAGATTTCTATTAGGAGGGAGTGATGTGACAACCCCGGTTTTTGAGGTTCGTCACTTAGTCTTATTTTTAGGGTATTTTGTGTGACTATGTGATTTATGTGATTTATGTGTTTATATGTGTGGGTTTAGGGATGAGAATGGACGAAATGAGGTACATGATTTGTAAATCATGGTACGGGTTGGAAATGAAATGAAATGAAATGAGTTTAGAAATGAACTGCGGGAAAGTTCGTATATCGTTTTTACAAGGTTTCGTGTACGTATCGTTTGTTGTATGTATGTATTAAGTACATATTGTATGGTTAGGATAAATTTTAGAGATACTTTCCACAATTAGAAACTTTTGAAAATGACGCTTAGTTCGGAAATTACGTTGAAGGTCGAAAAATTAGCGAATAGGTGTCCGGTTTTGATCTGAAAGGGTCTAGATGTTATCTAATGGTAACTATAAGTTAATAGAAATTAAATTAAAAAAATAATGAAGGGGGAGTCGGAATTGTGGGCCCCATAGCAGAATATTTTAATAAAAAAAGATAATTACCATATAGGAGTCCTATTTGGGCCTAAATTTGATCAAGAGGTTACCAAAGCATATATAAACACCCCAAGACCGCAAAAACGACCCATAAACCTTACATTAAACTCTAAGTCAGTCAAATAGCAATGGATGATCAAGAAGAGTCGAATTTATGCTCAAGATTTAAAGGATATGTAATTAAACTAGGTTGATTAACGTTAATTTACGTATTTGTAACCTACTATGATCGATTAGGGTTTGAGATTCATAATTTTTGATTAGGGTTTGTTAATGATCTGTAATTAATAATGTAAATAATTGGTTTTTATCATTGGATATCGTTTTTAGGTTTTGAATTAGGGTTTATGTATGATTAATTAGATTAATTATGAGAAAATCGTTTTTAAAAACTGGACAGAATTTTGGTCCATTGTTTTGATCATATCTAGAGTTTTAGGAACATTCATGATGTGATCCAAGTACCCCTGAAAAGGTAATTGAGTTGGATTTCTAATGAAAGAAACGAGAACTAAATTGGAGGTGGGAGGTAGGTCAAAAACAGGTTACAACATGCGGAGGTCAAAACAGTTTTTGGGACAACGGGTTTTCAATTTGTGTTTTAAGGTGATTGGGGTACTTAGAAGTACAATTGAACCCTCTAATAAACGTGGGAGTTATTTTATATATTAAATAAGAGACCCGGAGGAGGGCTAAGCAAATGGGTTAGGGTACGACCCCCTAATCATAACGAACTTTTTGTATGTTCAAAATCAGTAAAATCTGGATAGACAGAAGTATATATATATATATATATATATATATATATATCGAGGCCTTAACAGTAGCTTTAAGGTTGGGTCAAAAGGGAGGAGTTAGCTAAAACATGTAAGGGAATATGATTTCTTTTACAGAGAGCATGGGTTTGGTTAGGTTGGCGTTTGGCTAATAGTTTGATGACTAAACACCAGGACTGTTTTGGGAGAAAAGTAAACGGGATAGGTATCAAGTTTAACTAAGTTAAGGACTTGTTAGGGACGAGAAATGGAATGCTTAGAGCATATAAACGGGGTATATATATGGGATAATGTTAGATATCCATCATAGGTTGATGAATCATTTTAGTATTTGGTTCATGAATTGATTGGGTGCATTTTTTTGTTAGCTTTTTGCTAGTGCTTGGATTGTTGGAGAAGCTCAATCAGGTGAGTTTCATAGCATATCTTTTTATGTTTTTTTTTCTTCTAGATGGGATGGAACAGACACTGTATGGTTTTGTAACTATTGTTGTGAATGTTTTTATGGTTTGCGATGGACTTATGTGTACACTTATGTGATTAACTGCTATGTGACTCTTGATTGTGTTTATGATTTGGATCGGGGGACACGTACCGTCTCAGTTATTGTGGTTTGACTTGGTACCAAGGGGATGTTGATAACGCGGGGCCTTGGGATTGGTTCATAGGTGTATGGGCGCCTATGAGACCATGGTGATTGGTAACGCTGGGAGCCTTGGAATTGTGGTGAATGGTTAATCTTGAATGTTAGCTGTTAGTACATAACTGTAGCATATTGTCCATATGTTCTTTGGTTGATGGTTATTATTCATAGCTCATAACTTGATTTTGGCGTTGGAGTCAAACCTATGACTCTCACCAACATTATTGTTGACGTGTTTTAGTGTCTCTTTCAGGTGTTAATGTGGTTAAGCGTGAGAACATAAGTGCTAGGATTGGAGTCGCGTAGAAATGCATTTAGAAGGAGATCCCCGTTCCTTCATAGATTTCTTTTGTTTGATTGAATAAGTGATACTACGAGTTCCTTTATGTTGCTGTTTATTTTATTTGTTTGTTTTTGGTAAGAGGTGGGACTTGTATCTACTTACCTAGACTCCTGCATTGTTGAGATATTTTCATGACATTTGTGTCACCTTTTATGACATTTCTAGTTCATATATTTCTCTCTATAGACACGCTATTGTTGTGATGATATCCATACGCCGTGCCCTATATTCCGCCATAGTGGGGTGTGACAAGACTCTTGTCCAATGAATTTATAAAAATAATGGTTATGTATATATGATGATATTATAAGTATGATGATGATCAAGTGGGATTTTATCTCTTCATACAACATTATAGTTGTTATGTGTTAGTCAATTTAGACTAGTTATACTAGTTTTAACACAATTACATATTAAGGCCCAATAAGCCCATTAAAAGTTCAATTAATTATATTAGCCCATTTATACTTTCAATACCAGGCCTACACTCATATGTTAGGCCCAAGTGGGTTAAGCTCATGAGTAAGTCCATTTGTGTTAAGCCAAACTAGTTGGGCTAATGGTCCAATAAGGTTATTTTGGCCCATTAAGGTCCATAAGTTATAAAGCTCGAGTTTATCGTTTTTTACTTATCAAATGTAATCACATATCAGTATATGAGTTATAAAAATGTTACATTAGACGGGTCCGACCGTCTAAGTTTTATTTGGCGAAAACGTTAATCTTTCGGTTTTAGCCGAAAAGACGTAAAACTTATATATAGTTTTATAACTTTAGAAAACATTTGAGTTTTTACTTTTATAACTTTAGTATACAACTCATTTTATGATAATTATTATTAGTTATTGGGTTTCATATATTTATTTTATAATAATATTTACTTGAGTTCTCTTTTTATACTATATAGATTATTTACAAATCTAATTATTAAAGTCCATTCCACCATTTTTGCCATATCTTGAGTTCTACAAGGAGATAGAAGCTAAAATTTTAGCAGCACAAACAACATGATATGTGCTACAAATATCTCCCGTATAGCTACTGCTCAATCATCCTCTAAGTATTTTAAATAATTCGTCCAAAACAGACTATACAGATTTGTACCTCAATAGTATTTTGATCATATCTTGCTCATTTTAATGATTTCATTGAGTGGCCAACTCACCACATATGTAAAATTAATATATCTAACTGTATATTAAATAATCCAAGCTATTTTACAAGTGATCATATTGATACTTACTGTTTTATACAGCCTATGAATCTAACCAAGATTTTAACATCTTTACTTGTTGATTTTTGTCTTTTTAACCAAATCTATTAACACAAAATCCCCACATAATATTTTGATCATCATTCATCATCATATACATATATATAAGATGAAAATACATGAGTACTTTTACAAAATAACAAGATGATAGGAAGAAACAATCTCTATACCACCAAAGTGATGAAAAGGTTGAGATTTTGGATGAACAAGGCTTGATTCTTGTCACCAAATCTTTAACTTAGCAAGATCACTTTTAGAATCCTCAAAGTAGATGAACATACTCTTTAAATCAGACCTTGAACCTAATGAAAACTCCTTTTCATGGGTTATAATCACCTCCAATCTTCATCTTTTCAACTAGGCTTCAACATATGTTGAATATAGATAAAGTTTATGGTTAAATTGATGATGATGATGGGTGATTTGGGGTGAATGTTGGACATTCATAGAGAAAGAAAAAGGAGAGATGAAAATTTTTTCTCAAGTTTGCATGTGTGTGTGAAGAGTGTGAGAAAGCTCAAGGTTTTGGGTGGCTTAGTGGTTTGCAAATGCTAGTTTGAGACAAGTGTCTCATGAATGTGTAATAGTTTGACACCAAAAGTGGTGTTGTGGCATGGTGAAATCAGCCCATATTGGGGGTGGGACAAGTTTCCCACTTGTCTCATCTCCACTAATTTACGGGTACTCCTCGATTCTAGTTTCCTCGATTTACGTACCTTCAGGTCGATTTACAAAAAAAGTTTTTATATATGAAACTACGGCACAAAACGATTCTAACAAAAATTGCCTCATCAAAAATGGAGCACAAAAGCGTAAATACGTAAATCTAGGGTTTCCGGTTTAATCGTAAAAGACGCTTAATTATGCACATAAGTCCTAATCTCTTCTCGTAAATTTGTGAGTTTATGAACCAACACAAATTAAAATTCAAAAATAATATTCAAGAATAAATTTATTTCCTGAAATGTCGGACTGTCACAAAAACGGTGTACGTAAACGTAAGCACGTAACGTAGAATTCTCCGGTTTAGACGTAGTCGATGTTACTTTATGACGTAAACCCTTATTTCTTCCCAAAAGTGAGTGAGTTCATAAATTAACAATAAATAAATGATATTTAATTTTACTTGAGAATAAAATAACGAACTCAAATTGACAGATTGTCACATCAGTTACCCCTAAAGAGGATCTTTGTCCTCAAAGATCAATTTATCTTACTACTAGCTTCTTATAGAGTCAAGGACATGTGGACATTTTCTCCACATTCGGTCTTTTCTCTCAAGTGTAATTCATTACAATATGCAAGTTTCAACAACATAACAATGGGAATACGATCGTGCTTAAGTTGACTCACTTTCTCTCTCCATGATGTCCACGGGTTTTTGCGGAAATGCAACTTTTTGCCAATCCAAACTTTATTAAGAAATAATCAGATTTCACTTGATAGACATTTTATCAAGTTCGATATACGAAACATAATTCATCCAGTCCTTGAAGATCTAGGGTAGATCCAGCTTATATGCCTTTCAAACCAACTTTTTACATTATCTCAATGGTCCCCCACAATGAGGACTTAATTCCCATGATCTTTCAGATCATCAATTCACTTTTCCATGGTGAAACTTTTTGGCATAACTTCGCTACCTATCCTGCACTTCAAGATCTACCTCTCACAATGGGTGTATTTTGTAAGGTTAGGTTTGTCATCATAGGCAACCTTAAACCTAAAAGACATGTACAACTCACAATGGGTGTATGTCGGGGATCTTCATCCCAACTCCCACCTACAGGTGTTCTTTTAGATCCTTAAAAGATTCGATCTCGATCCTAATGCGATAATTATCAATGATAATCATTCCAAAGGAAGGCGATTATCCCGTTCATTACCAAAGGTCAATTATTCAAACATAAAACAAGACTTCTAGTGTTTGTATCGTTACTTTACCTTGTCCCTTCGATTGGGGGTGGTAAACAGTACTCTCATCAATATTCGTTCCCAATGACTTCTGAGGAAATCTCTAGAAATTTGATGCGAAGCGAGGATCTTGATATAGATGATCGATACAGGCACACCATGCTTACACAACTCCTTTAAATACAAAAGAGTCAATTTCTTCATCGAGAATCTATCATTAACGGGAATGATATTAGTAGATTTGGTCAGACTGTCGACGATGACCCAAATCGAATCAAATTCAGATGATGACCTTGGAAGATTTGTGAAAAGAATCCATGATGATTCTATTTTATTTCCAAACAGGAATGATAAGCTGTAGAAGCAATCCTTATGGATTTTGGCGTTCAGCCCTGACCTTCGCAAAAGTTAGATGTTTACCAACGTATGTTGCGATGTCTGCTTTCATATTTAGCCATCAGTACAACTTCTTCAAATAAAGATATATTTAATCAGAAATGGCATGAATAGAATAATTAATCTTATGAGATTCCAACATGACTAAATCTTGAAATCCTCCATATTTAAGCAACCACAAGCGGCCTTTTAAACATTTAACGCCATCGGCTCTTATTTCTAATGGTTCTCATTAGCTACGAGACCCTTCATTTTCTATATTATCCTTCTTACAAGTATCAGCTTGTACATTTTTAATTTGCTCGGGCAATTTATTGTGTATGGTCAATACTAAGGAGCACGTCTTAATTTGTTCTCTATTCTTTCTTCCTAATGTGTCAACAACTATATTCACCTTCCCCGATAAACTAAATATCATGACCACAATCACTCAGAAATTCTTTCTTCATATTTTGTAAGTATTAATTTCGTCTCAACTATTATTTTTATCAGTTTTGCCCAGTCCGGCGTTTAAAGCGTCGATAAATATTACAAGTAATTAAATAATAAATACTAAATTTTATGAAACGTAAACATAATTTTTTTAATTTCTAAATTCGTCCAATTATAGAAACAAATGTTCAAAATAAATTTGAATTTAGTTAACATGATCTGTGTTGATTCATCGAAAATAATTAATAAGATCCGTAAATGTTCGAAAAATCTTTGTTTATACTTTGGTCAAAATTTTCTTTGTTGAAAAGAAAAAATTATTGTTTCAAGTTCCAAGTCATGGTTTAAATGGTTCCTCAATCCCTCTTAGGTTGTCTTGAGGTATTCATAAACATCTACTCATAAGGGAGTTTACTTAAATGATATGGGTATAAGGGAATAATTCAGTAATAATCCTTTGATAAAATATCTGTCAAAACATTTTTTCCCTTTCTTTTTGGTATAACCCAAAGCCTTAATGGCTCCAATCTTTGAAAAGTCAGCCTAGATTCCACTACCATTAATCACACGGTTAAAGAGTGTAAAGGATCAAGCCTTAAATCACATGTTAAATACTCAAGGTACAGGTTTTCACTGCTCAGCTAGCTCAGGGCAGTCTACAAATGATTACTAACTCCTTCTTATTCTTAGAAACAAACAGATGGTCCTTAATGATCACAAGCATGAATTTATCAAATTACAGCCTACACACGTGATTCACCAAATTTATAAAAGCCACATGTGCATTGGTCAATCCAAACGACATAGCATGAAACTCATAATGTTCATTACGAGTTCTGGATGTAGTGATTGGAATAGATAATCTTCTTTGCGGACGCGAAGTTGATAATAACCATGCCGTGGATCAAATTTCTGAATATACGCTAGAACCTTGTAAATGATAGAATAAATCTTCCATCTTGAGTAATGGATATATATTTTGATCGTCAATTTACCTAATTCACGGTAATCAACAAATATAAGGAATGATAACACCATAGCTCTTCATGATGACGAGCTCGGTAGAATAAAAGATTTCTCCGACAACTCTCTCAGTTGCACGGAAATTCTTTTGATTCAGATGGTGCTGACGTACAGTGCACATGCTACAGGTACATCACCGGGAATATAATCAATTCCAAATTCAAATTGCCTTATTGGTAGAAGTCTAGTTAATTCATCATCAAATACCTCAGAGAGTTCCAAATAACAGGAACATCTTTTAATAAATTTACTTTAAGTTCTTTCTAGATTACAAGATCTATGACTAGATCATAACCATTTATGGTCTAATTTCAAGCCCAAATGCAAGATATGGTCACTCATCGGGAATTATTTGAATCACCTTTGATATTTAACATCTTATCTTTTAGGGGAATTCTACTCGAGTTCCCATCAATTAAGACAATGACATTATGTCATAATCAATCAATCCATTCTACTGGCACTACCAACTTTCCAGTTTCATTACCGTTGATAAGATGTGAACTTCTCAAAAGACTAATAATATCTCATAACCCTTCACAAATTTAAGGATATCTGGAGACGTAGATAACATTAAAAGAGTAAGGTCAACGCATAATCTACGCGAGAGAATTTCAAATAAGATAAAGAAGAAAACATTAACAAATATGAATATATCCCATGTTTTCATGATTTGAGTACGCATTCGAAAGTACCTCGGATCGTTACCCATGTTATTCAAATGGAATCTAAATAAAGAAATGATAGGAACGCCGATACACCCAGTCGGGTATCAACACACGATAATTAGTAAAGTTTCCAAAGAATCTTGCCATGAAAGAATTGGACAAGAAGGGGATATCAATTGTCAGTTAAGACAATAGCCACAGATGAGTAAATTCGATCCAGAAAAATAAATGGTACGGGCACATATGTAGGTGTCCCTAACAATATGCCCCTATTTTGCACTTCTTGCAGATCTCTTAAAAATTCAATCTTTCACAATTACAAAGAAAATGTTATGTTTATTAGCAATTTTATGGTGACTACTAATCAGCCTTGCATGGTCCCTTACAAATTGTACGTAGACGCACAACTATATACAATTTTAGGATTAACGATACAATACTCAGTTCGTCAAAATTTTGTCATCATGTTTAAAATAAAAATATTTTCATGCTTAATTCTGGAATACGAATCAAAATGAATTTACAGAGATGTTCTTCGATATGGAAGCAATTAAGTTTTCCAAGGTGTTTCATAAACAACTTTATTTCGATAACAATTATTTATAATTCTCACTTTAAATAATCCATATGGTGATGAAATTTCAACTTTTCTCAAGGGACACTGTTTTAACTTATAAAACAATGAGTGATCTACAAAAGAGTGATGAAAAGTTGTTCACCAAGAACTAACTACCATATGATAGGGAATGAGCTTAGCCAATTAATCATGAGGTTCATGACCTCGATGGCACTTAGGATTACAAAGAGAAGAATCTACAACGCAACTCTATACTAAATGAGTACTTGTTCAATGGTTGCATCACTAATGCGATCATTAAGATGAAATAATAAAAGATAGATAACATCGATACATGTAGAGTTTAGCAATCAAAGATAGTCTTTTCATTAATCACAAACAAGTTAAATATTGTATCGTAACACATTACGTGTCGCCATGTCATACAATTCCAAGGACTCATCCTACCAACTGATGTCTCAGTTAAGTTATAGATTTTAAAAGGTATTACAATGAATACTAATCTACATGAGTCATTAGGTGTTCCACCTGTCCCGGAAGATCCATCGGTCCCAATTCAGAAGAAGATTTCTTCAATTTATTTCTTGGACACTAGGCATCCTCGTCATGGGACAATGGCTTAGGAACAACCCTTAACACGAACCAACAATCATTTAAAACTTTATAATTCAATCACATGACTTAACGACTTCCTCTTAACAATCTCGTATTCCATACGAGTGAACTTTGACTTTACTCAAGTTTCAATCAACTTATATTCAACGTGACATTCTACCTTATTCTCCATTACTTACAACCTTATTCTTAGACCTTGAAAGGGAAATAAAAGCTCGATATGAACAACACTTAATTTCCAATCCTATAGCTCTTACAACAATAATTATCAAATGAGTCACTAGTATGAAATGACTCACACATTCAATTAGACTTCTCGGAAAGGTACAAGTGGCATGAGGCTTTTGGGTAATGGTTCTAATGACAGCTTCAAGTGTAACATTCACCTTTTCGATTTCAAATTTAAGAATTGAGTGACATCGAATCAGATGACACCTTTCTAGGTGGTAAGGTTTTGTCAAACTCTACTCTATAAAGAAAGATCGTCATAACATCGATATCAGATTTAATCTCTCCAATTCTTCTTCAAGATCACAATCAACTAATATCAACATTTCTAAGAATATCAACCATTTTGTTGGGATCATAAATATCCACAACTTTGTTTTTATCTGGAATAGCTAGAACTCCTACAGAAATAGCTTCGATTAATTTGATAGGGGAGTTAGGGTTTCTTGTGACAATCTACATCGTATAAATATCTCGTATAAATATTAGAATAATCATTAAACAATCATGTAATCGATTAGAACAACATATATATATATATATATATATATATATATATATATATATATATATATATATATATATATATATATATATATATATATATATATATATATATATATATATATATATATATATATATATATATATATATATATATATATATATATATATATATATATATATATATATATATATATATATATATATATATACTCCAAGTTATATATATATTAAAATAACACTTCTCAGTCTGGCCTTGTCGGTAACTCGGGAATTCTTCGGCACCATTATAGTCAAAAGATTTTTAAATATTTTGAGTAAAATGATTATAGTTAAAAGGTTTTTGAAATGTTTTATTCAAAACCTTGGTTTTAAAAATCTTTTGTTCTCTATAACGAGAGCTCTGATACCAAACTATAACACCCCCAAATATTCATACTTTAGTTCAGCGGAAGAGTCGTTGGTGTTACGGGATAGCATATTACTCAAATCATAGACAACGCTTAAATATCGCGTCGTTTATTAATAAAGCATTTTCCATTCATGAATATCAAATTACATAGGTCCTCAGGTCATAATATGTCATACAAATTTTACAAAACATTTGAATGGAAATTTTATTTGAATGCGGGCCATAAATTCTTGTCGTCTTCTCGAGAAATACCTTCAAGTACCTGAGATAAAACATGTTAAAAAGTCAGAGAAACGCCGAGTGAATTCATAGAGTTTAATGAAAACCATTAATATATCATCGGTATTTAATCATTACTGAAAAACATTTTATACAATTCTTTGTCGTAGGCCATAAATTAGGCCAAAAATATTTTATACAAATCTTTGTCGTAAATCATAATATAGGCTTTTGCCTTCAAAACCATTATACGAACCATTGTCGTAAAAACAAAACATCATACAATACGTTTTATAACGTTGTATAGAGTTTAATAAAAACCGTTATATGAAAATGGTTATGTAAAACCAAAACACGAACATAATATCAGTAATAAGACCCCGTATTGCTAGTCAGGCAATGTGACAACCCAAACCTGTGGTCATTATTTAATTATATTTTTACGTATATTTTTGAAATTTTTCACGAGATTGATTGTTATGACGATTGGTGATTTGATTTGGATGAATGATTGAAAGTTATATTATTACGTTTTGACGAGGTACGAGGATTATTAGTAACGACGATATCAACGGCGGAATTTTACGTTTGTTTTAGACATGTCGATGTTTAATATTTTTACGTTTTTATTTTAATGTCGTATTAAGTCGTGCCTGTACTATATAATATCATATTTTGTGTGCGTTTTAAGTTTTGAGAAGTATTTTAATGAAACCCGAGACCCGTAAATATTTTCAAAAGTGACTAATAGTCATTTCTTGCTTTTTAACCAAGTATTTGCATTTTTGTCCATAAGAATCACAATTGGCAAAAACTACCATAAACTTTTCCCATATAAAATGGAAAATCACACACAAAAACACATACAAACACAACACCACCAAGAATTTCTCTCTCTCCTCCCCTCTCCCTTTCTTTTCCGGAAACCCCCAAGCACCAAACACCCTAGATTTTTTTAAAATCTAGCTTGATTCTACAAAAACTAATCAAAGACCCATTCTTATCTTTTGATTCTCTATATTTTGGTATGAAAATCTCTTACATGCATGAACATTTTATAAAAACCCATTTTTGATTAAAAAATCATTTGTTTTGATCTTGTATGATTGTTGTATGTAGGTGTTTATGGTGATATTTATTATTTTAAGTTGTTGCATGTTGAAATTTTTAGTTGGGTTTTATTTGATTTGATCATTTAGGATGAAAGTAGTAATATTAGGATGATTATAGTGGTAAAAATGATGTTAAAATATGGTAAAAATTCGATTTTGAGTGATATTTAGGATGGTAATTTTGACCAGAATATAAAAGGTAATTTTCAATAAATATAAGTTTGAGTATGATATGAACTAATTAGATATTGTTGTATAGGATTTCATAAGCTTCGATTTGGTATAAAGTAGAGCTTCTAGCTCCAAACAGGCGAAAAGTTATGTTAGTTTGATTATTCGTGTACCGGGAGACGAGTATCGGCACAATATATAATTGTTGTCGATTTTTGAATCGAATCTCGGGGACTTAAAAAGGACTTAAAAATGAGTCAAGGACTGATGTTAAGTGATAAACATGATGATGTTGAGTCTATTTTCAAAGACGAGTGTCGGTTTTGTAAACGGAGTCAAATAAATAAGTTAAAAAGACTATATGAGTTGTTGACGTAAAACTGTCCGATTTTTGTAGTTCGAAGATGAGTCGGGCAGGGAACTTTAAAAGTAAAATCTTTTAACCAACTTTTGGGAGGTCTTTCTATATATAGTAAGTGAAGTTTCTGATTAGTATCGTAAGCTATTGACGTGTTTAAGTAAGGAAAACAGTTTGGACGATTAGCATATATATATCGACAGTTTTTGAAAGAATAAAAGTCTAAAAGTGTACGTAAGAAGGATTTATTAAATTGAGTATGGTGTGAGTTTGATTTTAACTTTGAGATATTTATTTCATTTTATTAAGTATGAAATATTACTTGGATGTATTATTAAAGGCACGTGTTTTGTTTTGATAGATTGTGAATTTCATGTTCGTCGGACATCACCGATCGTTGAAAGTCGTCTTACTACTGTTATTACTTCAGGTGAGTCTATAGCCTCGCTCTCTACTTGTTTTAATGATTTTAAAACCCGCGAGGGGGATACATGCTATTTGAAGTAAAATAAACACATGTCATGAGTAATTGTTGGACCCGAATGTTGCCTTTATTGCCTTTGTTGATTTGAATTGTATAAGTACCTAAATTGTAAAAGTCCCTAAATTCATGAGACGTTAACTGTCTTCTGACATGATGTTGTGAGTTGGGATTAACCACTTATTCTAATGATAGTACTATTGGGCTGACGACCCTGTCTGAGACCAGGGCATTACGCTTAGTAACCTCTAGGAAGGATAATTTTACGAAAATGAGAATGTGGTATACTTGTAATTGATACCCTAGTAGGGGCACTGGAATTCGTTTAGTCAAGCTGGCATTTGGCGTGGGTGACTAAGTTAAGGGGTCGGTGTCATGAGCTTAATACAATTCATTAGCTATTGCTATAAGATGAAATACCTGATTAATAGATTGTATGGCCACAATGCTATTAAACAATTGTGAATGATTTTTATGATGTGTTCAAATATGTTTTGTTAAACCTATAGACTTGCTTAACCTTTGTGTTGATGATTTTAAGCATGCATTTCAGGTACTTGAAGTTGTTGAGTTGCGGAGCTTGCTGGAGAAGGATTGCGGGATTGCTTTTGTAGTAATTTGGCTAAAACAGATTTCTTTCCTAATTGTCATAAACATATAGTATATGGTCAAAGTATTTTGGTAAAAGGTTTGTCGTTTGTTAAGATCATAGGGGAACATGAACGCTACTCTGATATATTTTTAAACTGATTTTACTTGGGATTGAAGGTTTTAGACATTGATTTAAATTATTTCCTTATTTATTCCTAAATATATTGCTTTAAGGTCATATAAAGTGTATTGTGAAATGAAGTTTGTGAATACCACCCAATTGTGTATTTCCGCTGCGCAATGTAAATTGGGGGTGTTATAGATTGGTAACCAGAGCTTTTTTAGTTATAGCGAATTAGGTCGATTTTTATCCTCATTTTAACCGGAAAATTGATTTTTCGACATTTTTCAAAAATTTTGATCTATTTTGGCCTAGTTGTATTTACCTTTATTATAGTTATTTTCTTTCTTTGCTAGAATAAATTTTAATAAAGTGGTTTTAATTTTTAAACGTTGTAAATATTTTGACTCAACCCGAGTTTACTTATCTAAGTTTACTCTAGCTAGTATCCTTAACGTGTTTAAGTCAAGTTTTGCTAGGCTTTTATATAGGGAACTTTAAAACGCGAAAGTCTTAACTCTTACGGGTTAAGAACAAGAACTTTTCGCAAGTTCCTATAATTGATCCTAGAAAGTTGTTTATAGAGGGAACTTTAAAATGCAAATTCTAAACTTGAAAAAGTCTAAGAAGATGCAAGATCATATAGATGACTTGAAAACCCGAAACATTGATTTAATTGGCTAAGCGTCCACGAGTCTCATTCCTTTAGATTTTAAATTGTGGAGAACGAGAGATGATAAAGTCAATTATAAGTTTGGTATTCTTTCATGAATTTATGTGAGTTGACTATGAGCTTTTTCTCCCATCGCTTGCTAATAAATTTAATTGCAATAAATAAGGTCGTACGATTTAAAAAGTTACTTAGCTTCTAGCCCAAGATAGTTTAAAAGTTGCTTGGTATTAATTAGAGTTCATAGCCAAGGCATAACTTATTGAAGCGGGATGCGAAGATTGGCGAGTCCGAAAAGGCCCTAACAAGGCATGAGGACTACATTTTGTTGCTAAAGATCCAAAAGTGATGTGAAGAATCTTTTATCAAAAATCAATATGAAAGATCGATACACACGATGAAAAGCAAATACTCCCCTAAAGATCATGGAGAAGTCTATCCAAAAAGACCCTAACAAGGTATAAGGATAAATAGATCCAAGTCCTAAAAGTAGGTGGATCGATGTATATCAAAATCCAAAATAAATATTGGAGAAAAATGAAGAAGTCGTGGTCCAAGTATGAAGAATCTCTCAAAAACTTCAAGTGAAGAAATTCCTATTATGAAGAGAAGACCATAATTTCAAGAACGTCTCTCAAGATTCGAAGTATGAAGTCGCTGCCAAATATCGGTCCGAGAAAGGTCTCAAATCGTGAAGTGAGTTATGCCAAGATATGAACTTTAAGAGGTCCCGAGAAGCAGTTTTAAAAGATTTTGTCCTTTAGCTAACTATTGATTAAATCGTCCCACTTTATTTTCGACCTAAATAAACTATCGAAATAAGTCAAACAATGCATCCTCGTGATTATTCAAGACAATCATAAAATATAAGAGATACACCTAGGAATAAGGGAGTCTAAGTGAATAATTCGGCCACATGAGTTTGTGTTAGTTTGATAAATTATAATAACAATGATCTCGTTTATAAGCTTGGTGTGGGGAACGTGAAACTTGAGGGTGATAATCATTCATGACAACCAAAAGCCTAATGTAAGTCTTTGATTTCTTTACTTGTTTTGTATATATTTCTATCATTTTAGTTTCCTTAATGTTTAGTATTTAATAAAGGCCAAGGTAGGTTGATTATGATGGAAAATGTAAAACTTGCTTTGTAATTAATGCATTGCATGAGGGCATTGCAATGGTCAAGTGTAGGGGATTTAATAAGTGTGAAAACACTTATCATTTTACCACTTATTTCCAATAATAACAAGACCAAAACGTGTATTTTATGTCATAAAAGTCGGAATTATGCGTGGTTTGTGTTTTTATTATGTTTTAGGACCAAAATGTGAAAAGGGAAGAAAACATGGGATTTCCGGGCTTTTATCGAAGAAAAAGACAAAAGACGAAGTCAAAAGATCAAAAGTGCAGGAAGAACGGAAGTTAAAGGCCTATTCTGAAGATTTATCGAAGAAAAAGTCTAAGGACGGAAGTTTAACAAAGTCGAAGAACCAAGTCTACTAAAAGAAGAAAATTAGAAGACAAGTTCAAGTTATCATTCGACTAATCCCGAGACAAAGTCGAGAAAGACGAGTTAATTAAAAGTCTAGAAAACAAGAAGAAAGAGAGAAGACACAAAACCCTCCCCTTCTCCTATATATACCCTCCTAATCCTTCATTAGGAGGGTGTTAGTTAATAAATTTTTTGCTTTTAATTTTCTAGTTTTATTTTTAAGTGTGTTTTATTTTTCTTCTCTCTAGTTTTCTTTCAAGCTTATCAAACCTTCATCTTCATCTTGTAATCTTTGATCTTAATCTTGAATTTAATCAAGTTTATTTCATAATTCTCATTCTACCTTTCTTAATAATCTATTGTGTTTGCTTAATTAATCTTGTAGTTGGTTTAATTTTGTTGATGATGTGATTGTTTTGCTTATTTGATTGTGCTTATTGAGTTGGTGTTTTTGAAATTTTTAGATTATTGTGCTTATTGCTTAATCTTTATGTTTAGTAGTTTTTATATAAGTTGATTTTGATAGCTTAATATTTTTATTAAAAAAAGTTGATTTTAAATTTTTGCTTATTTAGTGTTTTTAAAAGTTTTTAAAATTGTGTCTTATTAGCTTATTCTAAAAATTGATTTGGTAAAAGTTTTGGTAAAGTGCTTATTTACTTTTGCTTATTTTGATATTATTCGGGTTTTCAAAACCCTAACATTCCGAACTACATTCAGTTAACCATTTCTCGAATTATGTAAGAGGAGTACATTCCGAACTAGGTTCATCACGGTTGATTCCGAATTAAATCCCTCACGGTGTATTCCGGATTACGTTCAAATAGGTGGATCCCGAATTAGGTTGGGACTTGCCTTATTCCAAATTAACTACAGCAACTTATTCCGAACTACGTATTGAACCGTGCATTCCGAATTATGTCTAGCACTTGGTATTCCGAATTACTTGTAGCAAACACTTTCCGAACTAGGTCTTGCGTTGCAGATTCTAAACTACTTTGGGAACTCAGATTCCGAGTTAGCTACTGTTCTTGTTTCCCGAATTACATGTCGAGTACATATTTCGAATTAACTCAGAAACCAACAATTTCGAATTAAGTCCTGGTTTTATATTCCGAACTAGATCAAGAATCCAGGATTCCGAACTAGGTCAGAAACCAACAGATTCCGAACTAGGTGGAGATACGTTTTCCGAATTACATCAAGCTTCTGGATTCCGAATTAGGAGCATGATTGTTATTCCGAACTAGGTCTTGTACCACTATTCCAAATTAGGTTGTGTTTTGGTGTATTCCGACTTGAGTTTTGGTTTTGTTTCCCGAATTATTTTTAAATACTTATTTTTCCAGCTAATTTTCTTAAGTGTTATTTTATTTGTTTTAACTTAGATTTATTTTAAAGTTTTTATTTTAATTAAGTTTTCAAAATTTACCTTTTAAAGTTTTAATCTCTCGTCATTTGTTTTTAAATCTTAATTTTTAGTTTAACTTTTAAAGCTTTTATTTTTACTCAACGACATTTTCATTTTTGCTTTTAGTTTAAAATAGATAATCACATTTCTTTATTTTCCACCAAGAACGACTGAGTCAAACTTTCAACTGGTAATCAATTCGATTTGAATCGAGACGAACAAATTTTTATACTTGGTAAAAAACCTTGTATTAAGTATTATCGGAGGTTAATCGAAAGGTTTTCACTGATTGTTGAACCAATGATAAAGCTGACAAAGAAGAACTAAATATGTGAAATCCATTCATACATCTAAGTTGTAGTTTTGAGATCTGATATTTGTAGTTGAGGAAGTTGTTTATGAATGCTGAGGATAGATCGAAGTTTTGTGCCTGCATAGTTAGTATTAGAGGAATCTGAGGAATTATAGAGCTGCGATGACGATATTTGGATGATATCAAATGGAAAGGGAAGTAATAGTAGTGTGTTGACCTGAATAAAGAAGTATAACGGGATTTATATAATCATGAGTTTCGACGATGTGGTATTTATTTTGGGATTGTAAAGTATTACTTGTATGAATCAAGTATGTAGAAAATAAGGATAATAAGGACTTACTTATAAATGCCATTCGGGAATTTCAAAAGAAAGGAGTTAAGGATTACCTAATGATGATTGGAAAATAATAATCAGTAAATTATAGATGAGATGTGTTATAGTTCTGTATTACGAAGTGTGTTCCAGATTATGAAGGTTGAGTGTGGATACTTTCACTATCAACTAGTGAGTATTTAGTAAGGATGAAAAAAAAAGGATTATAAGATTTCTAAAGTAATTGAGAATTGAATCTTGAGTCTTGAGATTTTTGGAATATTGGTAACAACAAGCAGAATGGATGGAATGGAAACAAAGTTAGAATCTAATTTGATAAACTAATATAAATGGAATGCCAAAGAAAGGAGATCAACAAATTGTCGGAAATTTTGAAATGGAATCGTAGTAGAGATGAGAGAGTTGAGATGTATGTTTTTGTGGAAGAAAACGGTTATTGTGATTATCAAATGTTTCTTCCATTAGATCAGAGAATGTGTTAAGAATGCAAGGACCAGTGGTGAATGAATTTTTTGGATCAAGGAGAATTTAATTATTCTAAGAGTGCTGAGAGTGTCGCATGTCGTATTAAAGGAATTTCATTAGTTAAAGTATTAATACAGTAAAATTGGAATAAGATGTGTTACGATATCATGAAGTGATCTGACCATTATACATTTCAGATTTGAATATATGAGACTAACGAAGTTTTTTAAACAATATATGATATCAGGAAGATGTAGTGATGTACTATGGAAGGTACAGTAATCCGATGCTCATTCTTTCTTACCATGAGTATAGGAAGTATATAAGTGACTAGTCAGAATTATTGATAATCTCATTGTTATTAGTTTAGTGTAACATAGGGACATAGAGTCAGTATATTTTTGAATATTGTAAATCTCTGTGATAAGGTATGAGCATTGAATAAGGTTTGAATATAATATATGTAACCAGAGACTGAGATTGACTTTTGAGTATTAGCGATCTTTACAGAAAGTGAGAAGAATTGAGTCAAGACAGAATATTGCGTATTTTCAGAAATAGATTCCATCATCAATAGAAATCTAGTGAAAACAGACAGAGTGAAAGGATGATTTGAACGATGGAAATTGAATTTGTGTTGATGTGATTGAAACTTGGGATGACGATATCTTAAATATTTCACTATGAGGACTAATGAAACCTTGTGAAGATGAAATCTTTATGCGATGATAATTGCACATCTTAATTTGAGAACTTACATAGTCGTAAAATAAGTTATCAGAGTATCGAAGAAGGAATGGAACTGAGAAAGTGATGTAGAAGAAGTAAGAATGAGGAAAGAATATTATCATATTGGGAAGTGAAATATGGAAGTTGGAGTGTAGTAATATTCGGTTGTATGGTGATATCATAAGAATTGAGTTGAACTGGTGTGAAATATGTGAGTATCTCTTGAGGATAAGAGGTCACGTTGATTCTTGAAGTGAGGAAGTGCGAGTGTGAGGCGGGTTGAGCGCCGGGACGTCGCTCTCTTTTAGGAGGGTAGGATGTGACAACCCAAACCCGTGGTCATTATTTAATTATATTTTTACGTATATTTTTGAAATTTTTGACGAGATTGATTGTTATAACGATTGGTGATTTATTTGGATGAATGATTGAAAGTTATATTATTACGTTTTGACGAGTTACGAGAATTATTAATAATGACGATACCAACGGATGCCCGAAATTTTACGTTTTACTTTAGACATGTCGATGTTTAATATTTTGACGTTTTTATTTTAATGTCGTATTAAGTCGTGCCAGGACTATATAATATCATATTTTGTGTGCCTTTTAAGTTTTGAGAAGTATTTTTATGAAACCCTAGACCCGTAAATATTTTCAAAAGTGACTAATAGTCATTTCTTGTTTATTAACCAAGTATTTGCATTTTGGTCCACAAGAATCACAATTCGCAAAAACTACCATAAACTTTTCCCATATAAAATGTAAAATCACACACAAAAACACATACAAACATAACACCACCAAGAATTTCTCTCTCTCCTCCCCTCTCCCTTTCTTTTCCGTCAACCCCCAAGCACCAAACACCCTAGATTTTTTTAAAATCTAGCTTGATTCTACAAAAACTAATCAAAGACCCATTCTTATCTTTTGATTCTCTACATTTTTTATAGTTGAGTTTTTGTATACCCTTTAGGAAAAGAGCAACAAATAGGGTAAGCACGACGATTTAGGAAAACCGTGTACATATGACCCTAAAATGAGTTCGTTCTCAAGGAGGCTTAGTGTGTTATGTGTGTAATGAATTGGATTATCTTTGTGATTATATTTTTGAAAAAGAAAAATAGAAAGGGGATTAGAAGAGAATGACGGTTACGAAGACGGATTAAACTAAGTCGAAAAAGGTGTACACATAAAACCGTAAAAAGTGCCAAAATTAAAATTTTACCCTAAAATTCCTAAAAATTACCAAAAATCCACAATAATATTCTAAGAGTTTACAAAAAAATCAAAACTTGCAAAAACCTTTTAATTAATTAGATAATGACTTTTTAATGCTAATTAAAGCCCTAAAAATCAAAATTAATTATTAAAAAGCCCTAAACAAGATTTTAAAGTTTGTAAACCTCAAAAATACTCTAATTAAGCTAAAAACAATTTTTCAAAATTTTAAAACAAATAAAAACTATTTTTAAACAATTAAAAACTACTAAAATCAATTAAAACTTAAATTAATTCTAGAAAATAATTAAAAGACTCTAAAAATATTTGGAAAGTTGAAAAAATCCGAATTAAGTGTTTGGAACCTAGGAAAAATATAAAAACTTAGAAAATCAGACTTTTAATTTTTAATAATAAAATAATATTAAAATAATATTAAAAATCCAAAAATTATAAAAAATTCTAAAAACTTGCAAACTAGCTTAATTTAACCTAAATAACTCAGAAATGAAAGTGAAATTACCTAAATACCCCTATTGGGCCTAGAAAATGGGCTAAACCCAAAACAGTACACTATTGGGCCAAAATTGGGCCCAATAACAAAAAGTGTTAAAAATAAGCCCCAAAAGCACAGGTTGACTCAAAATTTGATTTTAAACAACTTTTTCCAAAGGCCCAAAAGCTGAAAATGTGAAATAAGCTAGCTTATAACAAGCATCTTATTCTTAATGGGCTTTTTGGCCCATTAAGCTATAAGCCAATGCCATAAGCTAAAATTTGACACACAAGCTTCTTTTGACCTAATAAAGACTTCTGCAAAAAGAAATTTGAAATAAGCCCAAGGAATAAGCCTGAAAATGCAATAAGCAATCTATAGAAAACGACAAAATAGTCGTTTTTGAGTTCTAGGCCACCCCAAGTGCTGATTCAAGTTCCAAAAGCTTTTATTTGACTTAATTAAGCAAAATCAACCAAGAGTTTCAAATAAGCTGACTCAATAAGCTGGAAAAGCAAATAAGCACTTATGTAAAAGTCAAAGAAGTTGGTTTTCTAGTAAAAAGTCAAAGTCAAAGTCTAATAAGCTTCAGTCTACTTAAATAGGTCAAATAATGAAGACCTATCACAAAAAATAAGTTGTTCCAAGTCTGGATAAGTTAGAATAGCTTATTAATAAGATGATGACAAATTAACACTAGCAGGGGCTAGTTTTGAGTGTTGAGCAGTGGAAACTTTTTCCACTGCTTGACTTGTTTGACTTTTTGTCTTTAGTGACTTTTTTGGAGATTCAGATTACACAAAGGCACCCAAATGATCTTTGGATCAAAAGGAGTCAAGAACAATCAAACACAATCACTAACACCCAATTGATACAGTTTAATCAATCAATCACCAGACATGATACAGACATGAACAATAAGCAGTTAAGCACTTATGAGCAGTTTTAGCACAAATAAGCCAGCCAAATTCAACCAGTTGCATACACAAGCTATTATAAACTCTAATAAGCAAGTCTAAACAGGTTTCATGCAATGATTCAAAGAATTAAGCAAGATTCAAGCCAATGAAAGTTACTGATGAACACTAACACATGTAGTTTTCTACTTAGCTGATGTATTTGACACTTAAGCCATATTCAACACCTCAAATCTTTCAAACAGGTTATAATGACTATGTTTAAACCACTTTTAGCCCTAATCATGCATACACACCAAGTGTTCCCAAAATCCTAGGTCAAAACAGGCAATATCAAAGTCTATATAGCATATTGTTTGATTCAAGGCTTCAAACCCAAAAACTTGCAGCAAAACACTCTCAACAAGGTATTTATCAGATACAAAGCATAAACAACACAATCCAACAACACAATTTCAAGTTGCAAGCACAAACAGATAGACCCAAACACCCCTTAATCTTTTCCAAATCAAAATTTTCAAAGCAAAAGTGAGATTCAAGGCTACCCAAGCATCAATTAACACTAAAACAGGTAAGATTAACAAATTCAAGCAAGAACAAGCCACAAAATCCACAAGATCACAAGTCACATACAAATATCACCAAAAATCATGAATTTAAGCAGATTTTAGGATTGAGTATGCAAACCTCATGCATGTACATCCACACCCATGAATTTTGAGCTTATGTGCTAGCAAGAACAAGCACAAGCTTCCACAACAAAGCCTACTAAGATTGAACAAGGTTAAAGTACAAGAGTATAAAATCAGAAATTTCAAAAATCTTGATTGATGCAACCTTGTTACCCCACACTTGATTATCCCCAAGTTATAAGCCTCACAACACCTTAACTAACTCAGTTAGGATGCTATGATCAGCCCTATAACCCAAAAATTCCAAGGTTGGAACAAGTACTTAGCAAAATATCAAGAATGAGGAAAATTGCAAACTTTTGCAACCTCCAAGTGAAAACAGGTTTTTAGCTTCTAAACTAACAATCATATAACAATAATAAGCAGTAAATAAGATTGGCAAATGACTTTTCTTCAATGCTTCAAACACAATTTCATTAAACTGAAATGGGATTTACAGAAGTTGAACAAGGGAAAAATCAAAAGCAAACGTCTATGTGAGACCTAAGGGCTTTATATATAGCCTTACATGTGACTAAGGAAGCTGAAAACTAAAAACCCTAATGCTTGAAGTCCCAAAATTGCCCTTGTAGCTTTTTGAAAATCTTGGAATCTTGTGTAGAGTTCTTGGTTGTTTGTGGTGATAGCTGGCATGAAAATTTGATCAAATGGCTCATATGATGCTTAGAAAGTAAGCACAAATGTGGGACGTTGGATGGCTTGCCCTCCTTGTCTTCTTCCTCAAAAGTGTAGCAGGGGAGGTCCCATGTGGACACGTGAATGATGTGGTGATTAATATTAAGGTTGGGTTATGATTAGAAACTCATTAATCAAGGATCTGGATAATCTTAGGGCCTAATTACAACACAATTAAGAATACCTAATTGTGTTCTTGAGGTGAATAGTGCCTGGTTTAATCCGTTTTTGGTTTGGATTAAATTTAAATACTTGTTAATGGCGCCAAGATTAGTTTAATATAAACCGGGTTAAGTGGGGTGTGTCATGGAGGAATGGTGAGTTGTGATTGGAGGAGAGGAGTAAGTGGGGCACGTGGCATGATATCACTGGTCTAGGTTACAATGTTGTCTGGCCAAGTTTCACCCCTCATCTTTCTAAACCCTTTCACTTGCATATAAACCTGTCCAAACTCCATTTCCTTTGGTATCCAACTTTTCATTTTCACACTTTTGCCCCAAAATATTTTGTAAAGTAAATTCAGGGGTATTTCTTGCCATTTTTGAATTCTTCAAGGGCTGATTTGGCATTTTGATGGTGGATAATGGTCTTGACTTGTATAATGAGCATTTTGGAGGACTGAAATTGCCAAGTCATGTTTGATAAGGGACCATTTTTGCCAAATGTTGAAAGTTGAGGGTCCTTTGTGTAATTTTGGATTTTTCAAAGGACCAAACTTGTAATTTCTTGTACTTTGAAGGACTTCATGATGTATCTGACATTGTGGATGATATTGGTTGACAATTTAGCTTTGATGAGGGGCTAAACTTGCCAATTCTTCAAAGTTGAGGGCCCTTTTTGTAATTGTGACAAACTTTAGGAACCAAACTTGTAATTATGAGGATACAAGGGTATAAAATATCAATTCTTCCATATTGGAGGACCCTTCTTCAAAATTCTTCAAATCTTCAAGGGTTGATCTTGGGAAAGTCTTCATTAGGGCTTGGTTAATTGTGCGGCTTCGTTTCTCGTGTTCGTTTTTGCATGATTCTTGTGATCTTTTGTCATTTTCTCAATATCCGTACCTAAAATACACAAGTAACAAACACAAGCATATATATGGGTATTTTGATGATATTTAATGCATTTTAAGCCCTATTTGGAAGATGAGACTATGTATAAAAGTAGTCTCATCACTCCCCCATACTAAAACATTGTCGTGCCCTCACGCAATGCTAGAATAAGTACCGTAGCATCTCCAAAATTCATTTTTATTAACTTTATTGAACGATAAACTAGCTACACTACTTCTATTGCTACAACTACTTGCGTTTTAGACATAATGTATGATTTTCATCGCAAAATGGGATGTTTAGGTTCATAGAATAAGAACACGTGAATGCTTCGTTAGAAATAATTTCATCGTCCTCGGTTTTCACCCCAATTCCATGCCAAAAGTGCAACGAGATCATTGTCATTATAAGTTAGTAATGCTAACACTACTCATATGCCCTAATCACGTACTTATCCTCCCATTATTCCTAAGTTGTATCTCTTATATTTTATATTGTCTTGAATGTTTCACGAGGATACATTTTTTTTTACTTATGCGATAATAGAGATTTAGGTCTAAAAATAGAGTCCTAATGGTGTAACTAAGACCATCAAATCAATAACCCCTCCCAATAGACAACGATGTCAAAAAATTAAGTTGACAAGAAGAATCGATAAACACGGTTTTATAACGGTTTTGAACATGAGACTTATTACCAAGACTTTTATACGCCCCCTAACGGAAGGGCCTTATTATCTTTGGTTTACCTCCATCTTTTATTCAACTTCGCCATGAAGCTTTTATTATGACTTCGGTCTTGCCTTCCTTTTATTATCTACCTCATCGGTAGTATTATTAGCCAAAGACGTATATCCTCACGCTAAGACGAATTTTGGATCTTTAAAGCTTCGAAGATTAAGGCTTGATTCACTTTCAATTTTGCATAGATTTTTCGGCTTTCTGGGGCTTCAAATTGTTTGCTTGATTTAGGTGAGCACTTGAAATCTAATTATTGGGTGAAGCTTTCGATTATTAGGGTGCCAATACTTCAAAACCGTGACGCTGCCGATACCTTAATGTCTTCCCAATTTAATTACACGAAAGCTACTAGAAAAGACTAGAAACCCAACAATCCTAACTAAACCGCTAAGTCAATATTTATTAAGCAAAAAATATTTACATGCGAAGGGAGAATAAGCAAATAACGAGAACACATGAGTTTTTGAAAGAATACGAGTACTCTACGTTTAGCATAGTAACTTATAATTAACCCTATCATTTCTCGTCCCCATTTAAGAGACTTAGCCTAATGTGTAGTTAACGAATCAAAGCTAAGTGCTCAACACGCACGGTCGAGTCAAAAATTACTCTTATTCTCGCCATCGGAAAACCTACATTCGTGTCTTCAAACACTTATAAAACATGAGAAAAATTTTAAAATTTGGCCATTTTTAGCCTTATTTTTCAACAAAACGATAAACAAAAAGATAAACTTTGGAAAGCGTGAAGGTTTAGCAAGGAAAGTATCTATTCACCCCCCATACTAAAGTTAAACATTGTCCTCAATGTTTCGAGTCTAGGGGTGCAAACACCCCCATACTAGAGACGTAGTCGAATGCCTAATCTAGCATGGAAAGGGTGTAACCAATAAATCAATAGCCGTTTACGAAGTGTGCTATAAACCTAAGGTTAGAACATAAAAAGGATATATCATGGATATTGAGAAAGTCTTCAAAGCAAACGATCGAGTGCTCCCATAAACAAACACGAGAGGCTCCAATCGTGAAGATCATGATCATCTAAAGTCCACAATTCACAAACAACCACGGAACAAAGGTTGGAAGGGCACAAATCCCCACACATTAACTACGTTAGAAAGCGATAATATGTACATAGGATAAGCATGGGACTCCCCCACGAGGCTCCTCGTTTTTGATTACCGAGTCCTGAGCTCGACTCGATCCCCTCAACACTAATTATAATTGGGGAAGGTGACTTGGTCGAGGTAATTCAAGGATGGAATTTCCCCGCCAAAGTAGTTCTTCAACCTATGTCCATTCACCTTGAAGTTAGGACCATCATCTTGAGATAGCTCGATGGTACCATACGGAAACACTTGAGTCACGGTGAATGGACCGGACCAACGGGATTTCAACTTACCGGAAAAGATTTTTAATCTTGAATTAAAAAGCAACACTTGATCTCCAATGTTAAAAACCCGGTTTTTAATTTTGGAATCATGCAACTTTTTAGTTTTTTCTTTGTAAATCAATGAATTTTCATAAGCAATATCCCTCAATTCATCCAATTCATTCAATTGCATTTTCCGGTGTTTTCCCGCGGTCTCCATATCATCATTACAATGCTTTAGGGCCCAATAAGCCTTGTGTTCTAACTCGATAGGCAAATGACAATTCTTTCCATACACAAGCTTATAGGGAGTGCACCCAATGGGCGTCTTATGAGCGGTCCTAAAGGCCCATAAAGCATCGTCCAACTTATCCGACGAAGATTGTCGGTTTTCCCCAACGGACCTCTCCAAGATCCTCTTCAACGCTCGGTTTGAAACCTAGACTTGCCCACTCGTTTGTGGGGTGATAAGCCGTAGAAAGCCGATGTGTAACCCCATATTTCCTTAGGACCCTTTCGAATTGGTCGTTACAAAAATGGGTTCCACGATCGGTTATGATCGCACGAGGGGTTCCAAACCAAGAAAATAAGCTTTTCAAGAACTTGACTACCACACGAGCATCATTGGTGGGCAAAGCCTTAGCTTCCACCCACTTAGATAGGTAGTCAACTGCAAAAAGGATGTACTTATTACCACGAGATGATGGGAACGGCCCCATAAAGTCTATACCCCAAACGTCAAATATCTCACACACTTGGATGATATTTTGTGGCATTTCATCTTTTTGTGAGGCTTTTCCTTGTCGTTGGCATGAATCACAATACTTCACAAGATCTTGTGCATCTCGGTAAATAGTAGGCCAAAAGAAGTCGGCATCAAACACCTTCTTAGCCGTGAGATTAGCACCGTGGTGACCACCCGTGGGTCCCTCATGGCAAGCTCTAAGGATGTTAGAAGCTTCGGTGCCAAATACACAACGTCGGATGATTTGATCCGCACAAGTTCGAAACAAGTAAGGGTCGTTCCAAAAGTATAACTTGACGTCACGAAAGAATTTTCGTTTTTCTTGAGTCGTCATACCCTTAACGATGAAGTTACCCGCATGGTAATTTGCAAAATCCGCAAACCATGGGGTAGATGGATTAAGTTTAGAATTCACTACACCAAGTGTTTCAAGCGGAAATGTTTCGGTGATTTCTTTGGGCTCGTAAATACTTTGGTGAGGATCTTCCAAACGAGAAAGATGATCGGCCGCTAGATTCTCGGCTCCTTTTTTGTCAATGATGGTGTGATCAAATTCTTGAAGGAGGAGAATCCAACGAAGTAATCTAGGCTTAGCATCTTGCTTTGCCATGAGATACTTGATAGCCGAATGGTCCGTATACACTATGCATTTAGCTAAGACGAGGTAAGGTCGGAACTTCTCAAATGCATACATCACGGCAAGGAATTCCTTTTCTGTTGTAGTGTATTTTAGTTGAGCCTCGGTCATCGTCTTGCTAGCATAGTGAATAGGCAAGAAGTGCTTATCATGACGTTGCCCCAAAACGGCCCCAATAGCGTAATCACTAGCATCACACATTAGCTCAAAGGGGAGGTTCCAATTGGGAGTAACAAGAATGGGAGCTTCGGTAAGTTTCCTCTTAAGGATTTCAAAGGCTCGTACACAATCTTCGTTAAAGACAAAACGTGCCTCTTTTTCAAGAATATGTGTAATGGGTCGAGAGATCTTTGAAAAATCCTTGATGAATCGACGATAAAAGCCCGCGTGGCCTAAGAAACTCCTAACTCCCTTAACGGTTTTGGGATGAGGTAATTTTGCGATGACGTCTACCTTAGCTTGATCTACCTCAATCCCCGCTTTCGAGACCTTGTGCCTTAAGACGATTCCACTCTTAATCATAAAATGACAGTTTTCCCAATTGAGCACAAGGTTGGTTTCCTCACAACGTTTCAACATTCTCTCAAGGTTCGACAAACAAGAAGTGAACTATTACCAAACACGGAAAAGTCATCCATGAAGACTTCCATCGTCTTCTCGATCATGTCATGAAAAATAGCCATCATGCACCTTTGGAAGGTTCCCGGTGCATTGCAAAGTCCGAATGGCATTCTACGATAGGCAAACGTTCCATATGGACACGTAAACGTAGTTTTTTCTTGATCACGAGGATCGATGGGAATTTGGAAGTAACCGGAAAAACCATCTAAAAAGCAATAGAAATCGTTTCCCGCAAGACGCTCCAACATTTGGTCCATGAAGGGCAAGGGAAAATGGTCTTTTCGAGTGGCTTCATTCAACTTACGATAGTCAATGCACACTCTCCATCCGGTCACGAGTCTAGTGGGAATCAACTCGTTGGCATCGTTTGGCACAACGGTCATCCCTCCCTTTTTAGGGAAACAATGAATAGGACTCACCCAAGGGCTATCGGAAATAGGGTAAATCATTCCCGCGTCAAGGAGTTTAAGGACCTCCTTTTTGATGACGTCGTGAATTTTGGGGTTCACCCTTCTTTGACTTTGGATTGCGGGCTTGTAATCCTCCTCCATTAAGATTTTGTAGGTACAAAACTTGGGATCGATTCCCTTAATGTCGGATAACTTCCACGCAATTGCCCTTTTGTGGTCCTTTAGAACATCGACAAGTGCGGTTTTTTCATCATTCGAAAGTTCCTTCGTAATAATAACCGGCAACTTGTCGTCCTCCTCAAAATAGACATATTCGAGGTGAGGAGGTAAATCTTTCAACTCAAGGATAGGTGGTTCCTTAAGTGAAGATTTGGGCTCGATACTCATAACCTCCTCGGGTGGAGGCAATGGGAAATCATTAAGAAAATCCTTGATAATCGAGAAGTCGTCATCGTTGTCGAGGTTTTCGTCACAAGTACGTGGAACATCGAATTCTTCCAACGTAAAACCACCACCTTCAAATGGAGTGAAGGTTGGTGTCGAATTATCAAGAATTGGATCCATCATAGTGGGATTGCCACTAGTTTCTTCATCACCAAAACCTAGAACTTCTTGTGAAAATTCCTCACAAACCACGTCAATCATGTAAACGAGGTTTATGGTTGCAACGGAATAAACATGAGAAATTTGAGAGTTTTGACTTGCGTTTATAACAAGTTCCTCGTCGTTGAAACGTAAGGTGATCTTTCTAGCATGAACATCAATCAAAGCCATAGACGTATCTTAAAACGAACGACCTAAAACGAGAGGAACTTGAGGATCCGTGGGGATATCAACAACGATAAAGTATATGGGATAGTAGAACTTCCCCACTTTCACAAAAACGTCTTCTACCAAACCACATGCGGGAATCGTGGAATGGTCGGCCAACTCGATAGATGTCACACCCTACCATGGCGGAATATGGGGCACGAGGTATGGATATCATCACAACAATAGCGTGTGTATAGAGTTAACTAAATGATATAAGAAATGTCATAAAAATGGTGACACAAATGTCATGACAATATCTCAACAATGCAGGAGTCTAAGTAAGTAGGTAACAGTCCTACCTCTTACCCAAGACAAACAAATAACACAAACAAAACAAACATATAGGTGCCAACATGTATCACTTATCAAAAAAAACATAAAGTTAAACTAAGAAGGAGCGGGGATCTCCTTCTATATGCAATCCTAAGGCATCCAAGTCTAGCCACTTCTATCCTCAAGCTTAAACACATACACACCTAAAAGAGACAATAAAACACGTCAACATAAAGTTGGTGAGAGTCATAGGTTTAGACTCCAACGCTAAATCAGTTACAAGCTGTGAATAACAACCATCAACACAATAACATATGGACAATGTGTTACAAGTATGCATTAAAAACTAGCATTCAAGATAAATCAAGCATCACATTTCCAAGGCATCACGCCTTACCAACAACCACAATTACCAAGGAATCACGCCTTACCAACAACCATGGTACCAGAGGCGCCCATACACCTATGTACCTATCCCAAGGCCACTACCTTGTCATTTTCCATTGGTCCCATATACGATCACGCTATGTACCTATCCCAAGGCCCCTACCTTTTCAAACCACAATAACTGAGACGACACGTGTCCCCCGATCCAAATCATACACAATCAATAACCACATAGCAGTTAATCACACAATGTGCACACAAGTCCATCACAAACACAAAACATTCACAACATAATTTATAAAAACAAGACAGTGTCTCTTCCATCCCATCTGGAAGTCAAAATCATTAGTAGACATGGGACTATGAAACTCACCTGATTGCTTCTTCAAAAGTCCTCGCACTAGCAACAAGCTAACAAACCAAAAACACGCAATCAAAATATGAACCAATCACTAAGATGGCTCATCAACCTATGATGGACATCTAGCCTATTCCCATATAAATACCTCATTGATAATCTCTAATCACCCCATTACCCTTCCTTAATAAGTCCTTAACTTGGTTAAGTTTAATAACTATCCCGTTCACATTTTACACAGAACAGTCCCAGTTTTTAGGTCACAAAACTTTAAGTCAAACGTCCACTTAAACATACCCATGGTTTTTGTAAAAGGAATATTCATACTTTTACATATGTTAGCTAAAACCTCCCACTTGACCTAACCTTAAAGCTACTGTTAAGGCCCCGATATATGTATATATATTACTACCTATCCAGAATTCACTTATTTTAAACGTATGAAACGTTTGTTACAATTAGAGGGTCTTACCCTAAACCACAACCTTAGACCAAGTGCAGATACTTACTACAATATATAAAACATCTCTTATGCTCGTGAGAAGATCCCAATGCAACCCTAAGTACCCCAAACAACCCAAAACTTAAAAAGAAAACAGGTTGATTACAAAACTCTTTTGACCTCCGATGTTGTAACCTGATTTTGACCCACTACCCGACCTCCATTTTAGTTCTCGTTTCTTTCATTGGAAATCCACTTCAATTACCTTTTTAGGGATACTTGGATCGCATCTTGAATGTTCCTAGAACTCTTGATATGATCAAAACAACTGACTCAAAATTCTGCCCAGTTTTTAAAAACGGGTTTATCAAAATCAACCTCATTAATTAACCCTAATCCCTCTAATTACAAGCCCTAATTTATTTAATCATTATAATATGATTAATATACTGTTTTTAATTAAACCCTAACCTAAATCCATCATAAAATGATTAAGAAATCATTAAAATAATTAAATTGAAAAAGGTTAAGAAGGTTTTACCTTTGAATTAATAGAAAATGAAGAAAACTTAATTTTTGAAGAACCCTAATTGGCCAACATTGATGAATTTCGGCTACGAGATGTTATGGAGGTTAAAAACCTGATTATTATGGTTATTAGTTGTGTTTGGTTAAGTCCTAAAGGCCCCCTAATCCCATTACAAGTCCATTGGGCCTGTTTTGGGCTTTTCCCTTCTTTCTTTCTTCTTTGGTGCGTCTAAACCGACCCAAACACCCCTAAATTCGTTTTTTTTTATTATTTAATATTATGTTATTAATATTACTTTAATTTTCCTTAATTTATTTCAGCTCCTAAAGCCTCCAAAACCTCAAAACCGTAAAACTAGTCAAATTTACGCGTTTTACCGTAAAAGATGTAAAATATACACTTTAAAAAAATCTCAAATTTTGAAATAAACTTTATAACTAAGTCCTAAATGACTTAAAACCATCCCGAAAAATATCATATGACTAATTACTTCTTCCGAGACCTCCAAATGCTAAACCGTAAATCGTAAAAAATATGATTTTCTATAATACATATACGTATACATAAAACCACTAAATAACACCATCTCACTTCATAGTCACTACCAAGTGAACTCATGAACATGAAATCATCACACATCGTTTCACTCACAAGGTACCCCGTACCGAAACGATAACCAAACCACAATCTATACACACCAATAAGCACATAAACACGAAAAGACACGTAACTAGCACAAAATAAATCTAAGTGACGAACCTCAAAATCAGGGTTGTCACATCACTCCCTCCAAATAGAAATCTCGTCCCGAGATTTACTTCTTAGGATCAAACACACAAACAACAAATCACATGAGGATACTTGTTCTAAACGAACTCCTCTCATTTCCACGTGAACTTTAGTTCAAGTTTCAAAATACGACATATACAAACCAAAAATAATTAAACTCATTGCCAAACTCTTGACCTCATAGTCAATAAATATCACAGATGACTCTTTGATATAACAAAGACTCTTATTAATACAAGTCCCAAATAACCGTACATGCAAATATGCATTCTCCAACAACATTTACCAATCTCAATACATGAAATGTATCATGTATACAAATCATTCTCCCAGGTAATTCTATGCTCATAAGCTACCGGTCCGATCTTTCCAAAGATCATAAATGGACCTACAAAACTCTAAATCAAATCTTCCATTTTACCAAAACATACCACCCGTTACTATGGGTGAAACTTCATACACAACTTTGTCACTAACTCTAGTGGTTTCCTCCTTTTCTACATAGCCATTAGTTCTTCCAATAGAAATCAACTTATGATCTATACACATCATCAAAAAGATGGTTATCTCGGTTAGACCAAGCCCTTCGTCCCTATGGCACATCACACCTATAACTCCTCATCCATTCGATTATCGATACTAAGCCTCCCAAACAATCAGTATAGGTCAGTGCCATTTCCTTTTCCACACTACGACAGCATTAGCCTACGTTGTGCTTTATTCTACTCATTAGGCTCTACCAAAGTTTTACCTTCGGTTCCTATCTCAACCTATTTCATTCATGCTTCGCTTCTATACACACTTCCTTCTTTCTTCCTCAACTCCTACCATACATCACGATGTGATGCTTCCCATCGTTTCTTCCCTTCGCCCCTTGCTGGTTTCATGATATGCCATCATCTCTAACTACTCATCATGGTAGACTTAATACTAAAACTAACACTTTAAAATCTCACGTATAATTCCACTCCAAAACCAACACATACTTCGCCTCACTCTCCTTCTTAGACTTTGAGTAGATCAGATGTCGTCGATACTCCCGATGACAACTCATTTACATACGTTCATGCACACTCGCTTCATTGACTCCATGAAATCCGCTAGTGCTTTGGCGAAGCCAAATGCATAACCGTAAACCCAAAGCGTTCATACAACATCCTTAGCAGTTTCAACTACGCCCTCCTTGCACCCTCTCCTAGAAGAAATACGAATAAATTTCCTACCTCGTTCTACTTGCGAAATTCTACACGCATTTTAACAGACCAATACTTCCTCTCATCAGACCACTCAACCTCTTTCCACATCCAATCTACTACTAAGCAACTCAACTTTTACCTTGCATCCGTTGCAATTTCCATCAACTCTTGTTCTTGAAATCATCCCATCATCAATTTCCTTGGGAAGGCACTATCTGCAACTCCTCTCACCTCCCCTACTTGCTCTATTTATGGTTCTACCTCACAGTAATAGGAAAACCTACTAAATTTCAGGAAATTTTCAGAAAAGTTACATGCCCTACGAACAATCATAAATACCTTTGAGGTATTGTATCCCCTTCCAACACTCTCTATGGTGCGTTGCTTGTGCTAGTATCCCACAAATCTCTATTCATCTCCTTGGTACTCCTAAGAGACCTCATAACCACATTAGTTCGTCTACGAACTTCTTTCCTCCCCGCTAAGGGTATTCCGACCGTTCTCTCATGGCCACCTACTTAAGCGTGTAGGCGCGACCAAGTCTTTCATATGACTACCTCAACGCTCCCGAACAATACGAAACCAAAACTGTATCTGAATCCATCAAATACGATCAGCGAATCAAACCCACGGATAACTAACGGCATTTCACGTGTACCAGTTAAAACAAGTCAAAAACCACGAGTCTCAAAAGAAAACTCAAACCCAAAACGTGTATCAATTCAAAATGACACATGACAACGAAAAATAATCCAAGAACACCCAATGGCAACCAAACATATTACGTCCCGCGACATATTATTTAAACCGTGCAAAAGATCGACTTTTCCAAAAGAATATATTTTTATTTTTTTTCCTCCCCACATCTGTGTGACTCAAACCATCTACCAACAACCTTCTAGACGATCTCAAAACTCAACTCAAGGACTACGTATCCCGTGCATCCCAAATCATAAAAAGAATAAAACTACCATTCAAACTCAACCTCGAACCCGACACTTGTACAACAATTTCGACCAGTCCACTGACCTCCCATGACTATACATTCTGAATATTTGAAACGTATGTTCCGAGTACATAATTTTAGGCTTTTGAATCACCCAAAAAGCTTTAAAAATGAACAAGTTATGACCAAAACAGTTTTATATTAATGAAAGATAAAATTGTATGTGAAATATTCATAAACTAAATTTAACCTTGTACTAATAATTATAAATGACGTGAATCGGTTAAACCCAATTATATAAACTATGTAAGTAGAAAGAAATTTTACTTTGCTTTATTTTAAAGAAAGTCTTTTAGAAGTTAAAATAAATAAGTGTTGATTTAAAAGAAATCTTATGATCCATCTTGTTTCAAACACGACTCCAACACCTTACCCTTATTTTACCGAATACAACCAATTATCTAACCCTATAATAGATTTCCCAGTCCCCCCCTTTCTTAATATATTCCGACCAAAAGAACTGTAAGACCCAACACACAAGATTTCATTATCTCAAAAGAAATCCCAAGTTATTTCAATAGACCAAGAACACCATTTTAAAACGTACACGTGAAATACGAAACTCAAAGAATACGCTACAAGACACACTTCAAAAGATTCAAAACGTCGTTGAAACTACAACAAACTCCAGCACCATAAAACACGAACAAACACAAGGTACGTTCAAGTTATAATAACTAGTGAACGACCATATACCATAACCTAACACGTAGTAGTATATATACATCCACATATATATACCTATTAAATCTCCCAAAACATAATAGTTATCATACATATCAAGTCGATCGTGTCATACACTGGTTTTTCCATACGAGTAATCACCTTTTCACCATCTCACCATGCCGCAACAAGGCACAAAACCCATATATTATAAATATACCCAAAATCCACATCTCATCATATACAAGCATGTACTAACCCTCTTTCATGCAATCATACTTAGGAACCCATTGAAGTTGTGGTACTTGTATAACTATGTTGGCCACCATACTATAGAATTACCCTTTCTCAAATGCACTCCCTCCTATGATGACACTTATAAGAATTAATACAACACATAACACATAAATCCATCTACTCACATAAGCTCATAACCACATAACAAAGGTTCAAAACTCCAACTATTAAAATAACATAGTCAAACTCTCGGAATACAGAAATCCATAGTCTAGCTAAAACAGCCTAGACTAAATCCAAAACGAAAACATAATCAGTTATAAGTCATGTCACCCGTGAAAGTGGAAACAGCTTAAAACCCTTCCTATCCACCTACTCCTAGTAACTCGAACCACCACATGATTCTTAGGGAACATGGCTTAAACATCAAAAGAAAAATAACATACCTCAGGTATGTAAAATATCTCGATAAAAGATAGAAACTACCTTGTACTAAATTATGTACTATAATGTACAATTTAAGCAAAACACAACAGTGACTAGCGTGGACGATTATGGTTCAACCCGCACTAGTCACAAACCCGAAAAGAAAATAACGTGTGACTAAGTATGAACATACTACGGTTCAATCCATACTAGTCAAAACATCGTAATAAATAACATCCAAACACATCAATTAATATAAAATGCACACATACTCCTATGACGCCTATATGCAGGGACCCTTAAGCTATAGACTAGGATACGCGACTAAGCAACCTAATTCTCTATAACCATTGTCTCTGATACCATTCTGTCACACCCCACCATGGCGGAATATGGGGCACGAGGTATGGATATTATCACAACAATAGCGTGTCTATAGAGTTAACTAAATGATACAAGAAATGTCATAAAAATGATGACACAAATGTCATGACAATATCTCAACAATGTAGGAGTTTAAGTAAGTAGGTAACAGTCCTACCTCTTACCCAAGACAAACAAATAACACAAACAAAACAAACATATAGGTGCCAACATGTATCACTTATAAAAAAAAACATAAAGGTAAACTAAGAAGGAACGAGGATCTCCTTCTATATGCAATCCTAAGGCATCCAAGTCTAGCCACTTCTATCCTCAAGCTTAAACACATTCACACCTGAAAGAGACAATAAAACACGTCAACATAAAGTTGGTGAGAGTCATAGGTTTAGACTCCAACGCTAAATCAGTTACAAGCTGTGAATAACAACCATCAACACAATAACATATGGACAATGTGTTACAAGTATGCATTAACAACTAGCATTCAAGATAAATCAAGCATCACATTTCCAAGGCATCACGCCTTACCAACAACCACAATTACCGCCTTACCAACAACCATGGTACCAGAGGCGCCCATACACCTATGTACCTATCCCAAGGCCACTACCTTGTCATTTTTCATTGGTCCCATAGACGATCACGCTATGTACCTATCCCAAGGCCCCTACCTTGTCAAACCACAATAACTGAGACGAGACGTATCCCCCGATCCAAATCATACACAATCAATAATCACATAGCAGTTAATCACACAATGTACACACAAATCCATCACAAACACAAAACATTCACAACATAACTTATAAAAACAAGACAGTGTCTCTTCCATCCCATCTGGAAATCAAAATCATTAGTAGACATGGGACTTTGAAACTCACCTGATTGCTTCTTCAAAAGTCCTCGCACTAGCAACAAGCTAACAAACCAAAAACACGAAATCAAAATATGAACCAATCACTAAGATGGCTCATCAACCTATGATGGACATCTAGCCTATTCCTATATAAATACCTCATTGATAAGCTCTAATCACCCCATTACCCTTCCTTAACAAGTCCTTAACTTGGTTAAGTTTAATAACTATCCCGTTCACATTTTACACAGAACAGTCCCAGTTTTTAGGTCTCAAAACTTTAAGTCAAACGTCCACTTAAACATACCCATGGTTTCTGTAAAAGGAATATTCATACTTTTACATATGTTAGCTAAAACCTCCCACTTGACCTAACCTTAAAGCTACTGTTAAGGCCCCAATATATGTATATATATTACTACCTATCCAGAATTCACTGATTTTAAACGTATGAAAAGTTCGTTACAATTAGGGGGTCTTACCCTAAACCACAACCTTAGCCCAAGTGCCGATACTTACTACAATATATAAACCATCTTTTATGCTCGTAAGAATATCCCAATGCAACCCTAAGTACCCCAAACAACCCAAAACTTAAAAAGAAAACATGTTGATTACAAAACTGTTTTGACCTCCGATGTTGTAACCTGTTTTTGACCCATTTCCCGACTTCCATTTTAGTTCTCGTTTCTTGCATTGGAAAGCCACTTCAATTACCTTTTCAGGGATACTTAGATCGCATCTTGAATGTTCCTAGAACTCCCGATATGATCAAAACAACTGACTCAAAATTCTGCCCAGTTTTTAAAAACGGGTTTAACAAAATCAACCTCATTAATTAACCCTAATCCCTCTAATTACAAGCCCTAATTTATTTAATCATTATAATATGATTAATATACTGTTTTTAATTAAAACCTAACCTAAATCCATCAAGAGATTATTAAGAAATCATTAAAATAATTAAATTGAAAAGGGTTAAGAAGGTTTTACCTTTGAATTAATAGAAAATGAAGAAAACCTAATTTTTGAAGAACCCTAATTGGCCACCATTGATGAATTTCGGCTACAAGATGTTATGGAGGTTAAAAACATGATTATTATGGTTATGAGTTGGGTTTGGTTAAGTCATAAAGGCCCCCTAATCCCATTACATGTCTATTGGGCCTGTTTTGGGCTTTTCCCTTCTTTCCTTCTTCTTTGGTGCGTCTAAACCGACCCAAACACCCCTAAATTTGTTTTTTTTTATTTTTATTATTTAATATTATGTTATTAATATTACTTTAATTTTCCTTAATTTATTTCAGCTCCTAAAGCCTACAAAACCTCAAAACCGTAAAACTAGTCAAATTTACGCGTTTTACCGTAAAAGACGTAAAATATACACTTTAAAAAAATCTCAAATTTTGAAATAAACTTTATAACTAAGTCCTAAATGACTTAAAACCATCCCGAAAAATATCATATGACTAATTACTTCTTCCGAGACCTCCAAATGCTAAACCGTAAATCGTAAAAAATACGATTTTCTATAATACATATACGTATACATAAAACCACTAAATAACACCATCTCACTTCATAGTCACTACCAAGTGAACTCATGAACATGAAATCATCACACATCGTTTCACTCACAAGGTACCCCGTACCGGAAATGATAACCAAACCACAATCTATACACACCAATAAGCACATAAACACGTAAAGACACGTAACTAGCACAAAATAAATCTATGTGACGAACCTCAAAACCAGGGTTGTCACAATAGACATTAGTGAAGGAGTAAGATTAGGAAGATTGAGCGACTTGAAGATTGCAAGTGGCATCAAGTTAATGCTAGCACCAAGATCGGCCAAGGCGAAGCATTCCTCCATATCTTGGATTGCACAAGGGATCAAAAATTTACCGGGATCACCGACTTTTTGAGGTATGCGGTTAAGATAAACCGACGAACAACTAGACAATTGGTGCAATTTCTCTTTGTTGTTCAACATACTCTTAAAGTTAGCGGCAAATCGAGGCATCATGACCAAAGCATCGGTGAAACTCACATTAAAGTGCAAATCACGAAACATTTTCATAAAAAGCTCAAATTGATAATTGTCGCGCTCTTGACGTTTCTCCTTCCTAAGTCTCGATGGATAGGGCAAAGGTGGTGTGGGATGAGGCATAGTAGGCATAGCCTTTGGAATCTCGGGTTCCAATGATGGTAATGGGTCAACCGTAGGTGTGGCATGAGCGGTACTTCGTGGGATTGGGACATGCTCCTTTTGGACCACCACCTCGGGTTCTTCCTCAATTGCTTCCTCCGTAGGAGCAATTGGTTGAGGAGTCGGTTCCTTAGGTGTCTTACCACTACGTGTGGTAATCACTTTCATCTCACCCTTAGGGTTGGATATGGTGTTACTAGGAAGACTACTCGAAGACGGTTTATGATGAGACTGCTTTTATACATAGTCTCATCGTCCAAATCGGGCTTAAAATGCATAAAAGATCATTAAAACTGCCAAATATATGCTCGTGTTTGTTACTTGTGTATTTTTAGGTACGGATATTGAGGAAATGGCAAAAGATCACAAGAATAATTCAAAAACGAACACGGGAAACGAAGCCGCACAATGAACCGGGCCCAAATCTGGAATTTCCAAAAATACCCTTGAAGAATTGAAGATTGGCAAGTTTGGTCCCTCAACTTTTGAAGATTAACACTTTATACCCCTCAAATATTCATAAATATGAATAGGGTCCCTAAAGTTTGAAGACATTACAAGAATGGCCCTTGAAGAATGAAGAAATTTCAATTGAAGTCCTTGTTTACAAGCTTGAAAACATTTTGTGCCAAAAATGTAAACTTTCCAAAGTTGATATCAAAGGAATGGAAGTTTGGTAGCTGTTTATACAAAGTGAAAGAAGAAAGAAACCTTGGGGGCCTTTTCTGCCCAGACAACCAAACTCACTCCACCACTCACACCATGACACCTCAGCTAAACCCGACCCTACCCATTATCTATACCCAAACCCAACCCGTCCAACCCACAACCCAGGTTTATTAAATAAACCTGGTCAACCCACCAGTCAAACCTCTTAACTTTCCCACTCAAACACTTAATTTAAAATCTATTTACCCAAAATGGATTAAAACCTGTTCTAATCACCCTATAAACCCTAAAATCCCCAGCATCAATTCACCTTAAAACAAAGGGTTTTTCCCTAATGTTTTCTAGATGGTTGATTAAGGACTTTGTCACCAAAACTCCACTCACCAAACAATCCCATGTGACTCCTATGGCCCACCCCGTACCTCCCCTGCACCCATCACTTTCCCCCAAACCCAATACCAGACACATCCAACGTCTAGATGGCTCTCCTTGGTCCCCAAGTTCAAAATGGACGTTCCTGATCAGCAAAAGCAGCTGGCAACTTCACATGTATCCACCTTGACCAAGATTTCAGTCAAAACCAAGGGGCAATCCTGGAATTTCCTCCATTAGGGTTTAGGGCTTTGATTTATTGTATTATTTTATTGCCAGTTTCTAGTTAGTTCTATTAGATAGTATAAATACATGGTGCATGTACCATGTATTCTTTGTTCCAGTTTTAGCTCTCTCATTTGTAATTCCTTTTTACAAAATATATAAAGTTGGTATTTTTCCAAATTGTAATTCCTTTTATTTGTTTTAAAAGTTGGTATATGATTGAAAGCTAAGACTGAGTTCCATTCTCATTTTACAAAACATTTTGTGTTTTGAAATTTTCAGAAATAAAGTTTCTGAAAATGGGGAATTTGTGGTGAAAATTTGATTTAAGGTTTGGATTTGCAGGATTGAATGTTGTTTGGTGTGAGTGATTTGAAAGAACAATATTGGGAAAGATTTTAAAAAGGTTTAAAAAGTTAAAAAAAAAATCAGATTATTGTGCTTGTTCTTCATTTTTTTCTTAGCAGGTTCCATTGTGATTGTTTGTTCAAGAAATCTGCACAGGCCCGGGTCTGTTAGAGAAGGCAAAGCAGTCTTGGTTGGGCCTGGATGTAGGCCCAACAAGGTAGTCCCTTGTTTCTTTTTTTTTAGTTTTCATAAATTACTGAATTTGTGTGATTTGTATGATTTTGACTGCAAGTTGTTCATTTGTTGTTTTAAGTGTTTGATTTCACTGATTAGTTGGTTGTTTGCATGATATAAGTTGTTTAAATCAGTTTGGTTGAATTTAGTTAAGATTTTGTTTGAAAATTTCACATTCTGAAATCTTAAGGAGTGTTTGGATTAGCTATTTAATTGAGATTTGTGACAAGAATCTTGTGTTAAAACCTGTCTCACACACTTCTTTGGTTATGGTTATGTGATATGTGCACATTGGAATCAGTTTGGTAGGATATTGAACAAGTTTGTATGCTAGTTTAAGTAGAAACATAGCTAAAAACAGTCAACTGCCTATTGTGCCTGAACTTGTTGAATTTTGCCATCCAATTTGTAAGTCTGCTAGATTTTAGGTCATTTAAGGGTTGAGTATTGCTTGTATGTCACTTGATTGATCATTGTGCAAGATTGGAGCCATTGAAATTCATCTTTGTGCAAGAAATTTGTGTTAACTGATCTCAGACCTAGACCTAGTAATCAGTAACTTCATTGTGCATTTGGTTTGATTTTGTGCTTGAGAGCTTGCTTGTTTTTGTGCTATATTGACTCCCTACACTCCAACTGAGTGTAGGGGTGCCCATTTGTCCAACAATCATCAGCAAAATCAAGAATCAAGCCCTCTTGATTCTGTCTTCACAAGTGAAGATTATTACCTTGTGTTCATCAAACTTGCAGCCTAACTGGGCACGTTTTTTATTTTCCAAAGCTTGATTCTTGTTTGTTTTTGGTTTTGTGCTTGATTTAGAGTAAGTAAGTTTCTGTGTTTGAGTTTTTAAAAAGTTTAAAAAAGAAAAAAAAATATAAAAGCCAAAAAGGACGTGGCCAGGACTCGAACCTGCGCCACTCCTCCCAAACACAAACGACTTAACCAGCGTGCCCTAGGGACTTTGACTACTAAGTATTCAAACCAAATTGTACTTAAGGAGTTTGTGTTTGGGCTTTTCATTTATAAGCCGTAGCTAAATAAGCTTATACAAGCTTATTGGTTAAGCTTATTTGCTTGTTTTCATTTTTCTTGTGTTTGTCACTTAGTTTAGGATTTTTTAGCATAAAGTTTCATTTTTTCTCTTTCTTTATTTATTTTTTATTAATTTTATTTACCCATTTTTATTTAATTAGATTAAAAATAGGAAAAAGCATTTTAAAAATCCAAAAAAAATAGTTTTTAGGTTTTATTAAAGTATTTTGAGGTTTACAGACAAAAAAGTTTTCAAAAAGTCTTATTTTTGATTTTATAGGATTTTAGGGTTTTTAACCAACTTTAAAATTTAATATAAAATTATTAAATAGGTTTTAGAAACTTTTAATTGCATTTTTGTCTTAGTTACATTATTTTAGATTTTTGGTAATTTTTTGGATTTTTTAATAAACTTTGAATTTTTTTGATTATTTTTTGATTATTTTATTATTAAAAATTGAAAATTAGTTTTTTCTACTTTTTTCATTTTTCCTAGATTGTAGACACTAAATTAGGAATTTTTCAACTTTCCAAATATTTTTAGGAATTTTCAATTATTTCCTAGAATTTATTTAAGTTTTAATTGATTTTAATAGTTTTTAAGTGTTTAAAAATAGTTTTATTTGGTTTTAAAATTTTAAAAAATACTTTTTAGCTTAATTAGGACATTTTTGAGGTTTACAAACTTTAAGATCTTGTTTAGGGCTTTTTAAAAATTAATTGTGATTTTTAGGGCTTTAATTAGCATTAAAAAGTCATTATCTAATTAATTAAAAAGTTTTAACAAGTTTGGATTTTTTATAAACTCTTAGAATATTTTTAGTAATTTTTAGGAATTTTTAGGAATTTTTAGGTTAAAATTTTAATTTTTGCACTATTTACGGTTTTATGTGAACGCTTTTTCGTCTTAGCTCGATCCGTCTTCGTCACCGTCATTCTTTTCTTATTTCTATTTTCTTTTCTTCTCAATAAAATCATCATTAATCATTTCATCACACAACACACGTGCCTCCTCGAGAACGAACTCACTTTTAGGGTCATTCACACACGGTTTTCCTAAATCGTCGTGCCTACTTGCCCTATTTACGCTCTTTTCCTAAAAGACGTATTTCTACGACTATCAGTTTACACATTATTGCCTCAAACATAGACGAGATTTTATCTTCAAAATTGGATTGCCTCAATACGGCCTCGGTTTGCCTTTTCTCGGCCTTAATCATCTCTTATTTAATCTCATGTTGCCCTTGTTCAATTTTTTGTTGGTTTTGTTGTAACCTAGTGACATTTCCTTCCATCTTGTTGGTGTGGATTTTAAGCTCATTAGCTAACTCATTTTTCAACTCTTTCTTCAAGTCGTTCTTAAACTCGGATCTTAGGCTAATGATTTCTCTTTGAATATTGTCAAACCTAGCATCATTCCCACTAGTGTATTCAACAAACTCACTTGGAAGATCTTTCAATGTTTGCAAACCTTTGTTGTTGTTTTGAAAATCATTTTTGTTTGAAACTTGATTATTAGCCCCTTGATTCCCATAGTTTCCTTTGTTGTAATTGTTTTTGAAACCAACTTGATTGTTGCGATAGTTGTTGTTAGCATTTTGATTTGAACCAAAACCCGGTGGAGTCATTTGATTAGAGCGGGAAACTTGACCGTTTTGGTTGTAATTTCCCGTGGCCGCGAAGGCACTCGAAGTGTTACCACCGTTGGTAATGCACTCGGAGAAATCATGACCTCCACCACAATACATGCAAGAAACCTCAACCGCTTTAGCCATAGCGGGAGCACTTTGTTCACCAACTTTAAACTCAATCAAAAGTCCTTTAAGCTTATCAAAAATCTTATTTTCCAAGTTCGCCTCAATTTGGCAAGCATCGATGTTAGTAGACAAAGAAGGTGAAGCCGAAGACGAAGCCTTACGAACACTAGACGTGCTACGAGGACTATACACCTTAGATCTATTTTCAATTATCACCAAAGCTTCCTCAACCGTTTTACACAAAAAATTACCACCCACGGCGGCATTCAAATAATCCCTTTCATGATCATTAAGTCCATTGTAAAACGTGTCAATTTGATTCAAATCGGAAAAAACGTGATGAGGACATTCATGTAACATTTCCTTAAACCTATTCCAAGCCGTTGAAAAACTTTCATTAAATTCTTGTGAAAACTTTGAAATCTCGTTTTTCAAATGCGTAGTCTTAGAGGGCGGAAAAAATTGGTTCACAAATTTAGACACGAGATCCTTCCACGTCAATATAGAATTGGGTGGCTCTTTCTCTAACCAAATTTTAGCGGGCCCCGCTAAGGAATACGGAAAAAGCATCGTCTTAATCGAGTCATTCGAGACATCCTTAAACTTGCAAGTGGCGGTAAGACGATTGAATTGGCGGATATGGTTGTGTGGATTGTCCTCCTCATCACCACGGGATTTGTTGTTTTGGATCATTGACAACAAACCCGTTTTCACCTCAAAATTCTCCGCAAGGATAGCGGGAATCACAATAGCCTCTCCATAACCCTCGGTGGGTGCTTGAAGTAACTCCATCATAGTTCGATTCGCCATGGTTGGTGCTTCTCTTACAATGGGTTCGTCAATAGGAGACTCCTCACTAGAATTGTTTGGAGTGGGACTTTTGTTCTTTCGTTTACGTGCACGTCTTGCTTGATTACGAGTTAGCATAAACGTCACGTACAACGAGGGGACGAGCAAAGAAGATTCTTTTTGGTGTTTTGTATTTTTCAAATTTTTTTTATTTTTTATTTTTTGATTGTATTAACCTTTTTGGAACTTGGTGAATGTGTTAAGTAGACACAAATCTACAAATCTCCTCCTTAATCAAATCTCTCGATTAAAGAAGCCTCAAGGAATGAAAATGATCACGTGAAGTGAACGCCTTCGATGACTTTAGAACGTTGGTGGAACACCAAAACGTTCAAGAGGGTTTAATCAATGGAAACCAAGAAAATATATATGATACTTAGTAATACTTTGGGCGGCAAAACCCTCGATTAGCTCTCAAAATCAAATACTCACAAGCAAGCGGGGAAACGAGGCGGCGCGAAGCACTTAAGAGCCTTTTTCCTTAGGATATATTTTATAATATCCGCCTTATACCCACCTTATAGTTTGTATTTTTCAAGATTAAGCTTCACGAAACTATTTATCTATTTTTGCCTTTTTTTCTTTGGTTTGAGATTCGAATACAATGATTGGGTAATGACCTCCCAAGTCAAGGTTGTGATTTCTCACGTATTTGGAGTACTTGTGAATTTATTGTTCTACGTATACACTATAGTAATAGTATTCAGACAAAAACCGAAAACCGATAATACGTATTAGTAGAGTGCTACTAATACAAATACTATTTATGGTTAGTATATAAAAACAACAATTCCAATCAAAACACAACATGCCTCCCCGGCAGCGGCACCAAAATGATAGTTGAGTTTTTGTATACCCTTTAGGAAAAGAGCAACAAATAGGGTAAGCACGACGATTTAGGAAAACCGTGTACAAATGACCCTAAAATGAGTTCGTTCTCAAGGAGGCTTAGTGTGTTATGTGTGTAATGAATTGGATTATCTTTGTGATTATATTTTTGAGAAAGAAAAATAGAAAGGGGATTAGAAGAGAATGACGGTTACGAAGACGGATTAAACTAAGTCGAAAAAGGTGTACACGTAAAACCGTAAAAAGTGCCAAAATTAAAATTTTACCCTAAAAATTCCTAAAAATTACCAAAAATCCACAATAATATTCTAAGAGTTTACAAAAAAATCGAAACTTGCAAAAACCTTTTAATTAATTAGATAATGACTTTTTAATGCTAATTAAAGCCCTAAAAATCACAATTAATTATTAAAAAGCCCTAAACAAGATTTTAAAGTTTGTAAACCTCAAAAATACTCTAATTAAGCTAAAAACTATTTTTCAAAATTTTAAAACCAATAAAAACTATTTTTAAACAATTAAAAACTACTAAAATCAATTAAAACTTAAATTAATTCTAGAAAATAATTAAAAGACTCTAAAAATATTTGGAAAGTTGCAAAAATCCTAATTAAGTGTTTAGTACCTAGGAAAATATAAAAACTTAGAAAATCAGACTTTTAATTTTTAATAATAAAATAATATTAAAATAATATTAAAAATCCAAATATTATAAAAAATTCTAAAAACTTGCAAACTAGCTTAATTTAACCTAAATAACTCAGAAATGAAAGTGAAATTACCTAAATACCCCAATTGGGCCTAGAAAATAGGCTAAACCCAAAACAGTACAATATTGGGCCAAAATTAGGCCCAATAACAAAAAGTGTTCAAAATAAGCCCAAAAAGCACAGGTTGACTCAAAATTTGATTTTAAATAACTTTTTCCAAAGGCCCAAAAGCTGAAAATGTGAAATAAGCTAGCTTATAACAAGCAGCTTATTCTTAATGGGCTTTTTGGCCCATTAAGCTATAAGCCAATGCCATCAGCTAAAATTTGACACACAAGCTTATTTTGACCTAATAAAGACTTCTGCAAAAAGAAATTTGAAATAAGCCCAAGGAATAAGCCTGAAAATGCAATAAGCAATCTACAGAAAACGACAAAATAGTCGTTTTTGAGTTCTAAGCCACCCCAAGTGCCGATTCAAGTTCCAAAAGCTTTTAAATGACTTAATTAAGCAAAATCAACAAAGAGTTTTCCAATAAGCTGACTCAATAAGCTGGAAAAGAAAATAAGCACTTATGTAAAAGTCAAAGAAGTTGGTTTTCTAGTAAAAAGTCAAAGTCAAAGTCTAATAAGCTCCAGTCTACTAAAATGGGTCAAATAATGAAGACCTATCACAAAAAATAAGTTGTTGCAAGTCTGGATAAGCTAGAATAGCTTATTAATAAGCTGATGACAAATTAACACTAGCAGGGGCTAGTTTTGAGTGTTGAGCAGTGGAAACTTTTTCCACTGCTTGACTTGTTTGACTTTTTGTCTTTAGTGACTTTTTTTGGAGATTCAGATTACACAAAGGCACCCAAATGATCTTTGGATAAAAAGGAATCAAGAACAATCAAAATAACACAATCACTAACACCCAATTGATACATTTTAATCAATCAATCACCAGACATGATACAGACATGAACAATAAGCAGTTAAGCACTTATGAGCAGTTTTAGCACAAATCAGCCAGCCAAATTCAACCAAATGCATACACAAGCTATTATAAACTCCAATAAGGAAGTCTAAACAGGTTTCATGCAATGATTCAAAGAATTAAGCAAGATTCAAGACAATGAAAGTTACTGATGAACACTAACACATGCAGTTTTCTACTTTGCTGATGTATTTGACACTTAAGCCAGATTCAACACCTCAAATCTTTCAAACAGGTTATAATGACTATGTTTAAACCAGTTTTAGCCCTAAGCATGCATACACACCAAGTGTTCCCAAAATCCTAGGTCAAAACAGGCAATACCAAAGTCTATATAGATGATTGTTTGATTCAAGGCTTCAAACCCAAAAACTTGCAGCAAAACACTCTCAACAAGGTATTTATCAGATACAAAGCATAAACAACACAATCCAACAACACAATTTCAAGTTGCAAGCACAAACAGATAGACCCAAACACCCCTTAATCTTTTCCAAATCAAGTTTTTCAAAGCAAAAGTGAGATTCAAGGCTATCCAAGCATCAATTAACACTAAAACAGGTAAGATTAACAGATTCAAGCAAGAACAAGCCACAAAATCCCCAAGATCACAAGTCACATACAAATATCACAAAAAATCATGAATTTAAGCAGATGTTAGGATTGAGTATGCAAACCTCATGGATGTACATCCACACCCAGGAATTTTGAGCTTATGTGCTAGCAAGAACAAGCACAATCTTCCACAACAAAGCCTGCTAAGATTGAACAAGGTTAAAGCACAAGAGTATAAAATCAGGAATTTCAAAAATCTTGATTGATGCAACCTTGTTACCCCACACTTGATTATCCCCAAGTTATAAGCCTCACAACACCTTAACTAACTCAGTTAGGATGCTTTGATCAACCCTATAACCCAAAAATTCCAAGGTTGGAACAAGTACTTAGCAAAATATCAAGAATGAGGAAAATTGCAAACTTTTGCAACCTCCAAGTGAAAACAGGTTTTTAGCTTCTAAACTAACAATCATATAACAATAATAAGGAGTAAATAAGATTGGCCAATGACTTTTCTTCAATGCTTCAAACACAATTTCATTAAACTGAAATGGGATTTACAGAAGTTGAACAAGGGAAAAATCAAAAGCAAACGTCTATGTGAGACCTAAGGGCTTTATATATAGCCTTACATGTGACTAAGGAAGCTGAAAACTAAAAACCCTAATGCTTGAAGTCCCAAAATTGCCCTTGTAGATTTTTGAAAATCTTGGAATCTTGTGAAGAGTTCTTGGCTGTTTGTGGTGATAGCTGGCATGAAAATGTGATCAAATGGCTCATATGATGCTTAGAAAGTAAGAACAAATGTGGGACGTTGGATGACTTGCCCTCCTTGTCTTCTTCCTCAAAAGTGTAGTAGGGGAGGTCCCATGTGGACACGTGAATGATGTGGTGATTAATATTAAGGTTGGGTTATGATTAGGAACTCATTAATCAAGCATCTGGATAATCTTAGGACCTAATTACAACACAATTAAGAATACCTAATTGTGTTCTTGAGGTGAATAGTGCCTGGTTTAATCCGTTTTTGGTTTGGATTAAATTTAAATACTTGTTAATGGCGCCAAGATTAGTTTAATATAAATCGGGTTAAGTGGGGTGTGACATGGAGGAATGGTGAGTTGTGATTGGAGGGGGGAGTAAGTGGGGCACGTGGCATGATATCACTTGTCTAGGTTACAATGTTGTCTGGCCAAGTTTCACCCCTCATCTTTCTAAACCCTTTCACTTGCATATAAACCTGTCCAAACTCTATTTCCTTTGTTATCCAACTTTTCATTTTCACACTTTTGCCCCAAAAAATTTTGTAAAGTAAATTCAGGGGTATTTCTTGCCATTTTTGAATTCTTCAAGGGCTGATTTGGCATTTTGATGGTGGATAATGGTCTTGACTTGTATAATGAGCATTTTGGAGGACTGAAATTGCCAAGTCATGTTTGATGAGGGACCATTTTTGCCAAATGTTTAAAGTTAAGGGTCCTTTGTGTAATTTTGGATTTTTCAAAGGACCAAACTTGTAATTTCTCGTACTTTGAAGGACTTCATGATGTATTTGACTTTGTGGATGATATTGGTTGACAATTTAGCTTTGATGAGGGGCTAAACTTGCCAATTCTTCAAAGTGGAGGGCCCTTTTTGTAATTTTGACAAACTTTAGGGACCAAACTTGTAATTATGAGGATACAAGGGTATAAAATGTCGATTCTTCCATATTGGAGGACCCTTCTTCATAATTCTTCAAATCTTCAAGGGTTGATCTTGGGAAAGTCTTCATTAGGGCTTGGTTCATTGTGCGGCTTCGTTTCCCGTGTTCGTTTTTGCATGATTCTTGTGATCTTTTGTCATTTTCTCAATATCCGTACCTAAAATACACAAGTAACAAACACAAGCATATATATGGGTATTTTGATGATATTTAATGCATTTTAAGCCCTATTTGGAAGATGATAATATGTATAAAAGCAGTCTCATCAATTTTTCGTATAAAAATCTTTTACATGCAGGAACATTTTGTAAAAACCCATTTTTGATGAAAAATCATGTGTTTTGATCTTGTATGATTGTTGTATGTAGGTGTTTATGGTGATATTTATTATTTTAAGTTGTTGCATGTTGAAATTTTTAGTTGGATTTTATTTGATTTTATCATCTAGGATGATATAGTATGTTAGGATTGAAAGTATTAATATTAGGATGATTATAGTGGTAAAAATGATGTTAAAATGTGGTAAAAATTTGATTTTGAGTGATATTTAGGAAGGTAATTTTGACCAGAATATAAAAGGTAATTTTGAAAATTATAAGTTTGAGTATGATATGAACTAGTTTGATATTGTTGTATAATATTTCATAAGCTTCTATTTGGTATAAAGTAGAGCTTCTAGCTCCAAACGAGCGAAAAGTTATGTTAGTTTGATTATTCGTGTACCAGGAGACGAGTATCGGCACAATATATAATTGTTGTCGATATTTGGATCGAATCTCGGGGACTATAAAAAGGATTTTAAAATGAGTCAAGGACTTATGTTAAGTGATAAACATGATGATTTGGAGTCTATTTTCAAAGACGAGTGTCGGTTTTGTAAACGGAGTCAAATAAATAAGTTAAGAAGACTATATGAGTTGTTGATGGAAAACTGTCCGGTTTTTGTAGTTCGAAGATGAGTCGGGCAGGGAACTATAAAAGTAAAATCTTTTAACCAACTTTTGGGAGGTATTTCTATATATAGTAAGTGAAGTTTCTGATTAGTATCGTAAGCTATTGACGTGTTTAAGTAAGGAAAACAGTTTGGACGATTTGCATATATATATATCGACAGTTTTTGAAAGAATAAAAGTGTAAAAGTGTACGTAAGAAGGATTTATTAAATTGAGTATGGTGTGAGTTTGATTTTGACTTTGAGATATTTATTTCATTTTATTAAGTATGAAATATTACTTGGATGTATTTTTAAAGGCACGCGTTTTGTTTTGATAGATTGTGAATTTCGTGTTGGTCGGGCATCACCGATCGTTGAAAGTCGTCTTACTACTGTTATTACTTCAGGTGAGTCTATAGCCTCGCTTTCTACTTGTTTTAGTGATTTTAAAACCCGCGAGGGGGATACATGCTATCTGAAGTAAAATTAACACATGTCATGAGTAATTGTTGGACCCGAATGTTGCCTTTATTGCCTTTGTTGATTTGAATTGTATAAGTACCTAAATTGTAAAAGTCCCTAAATTCATGAGACGTTAACTAACCCGTAATTCCTTTGCCCATCTAAAACAAATGTCGACACAATAATCACACTTATATAAATATTCTCATACATAAATTCGCTTACCAATCAATGTGGCACGACGGGGATCAACCGTCAAGGCGCGAACTGGGGTGATCTTCCCCAAATAGTACTATTATATGCATATACGTCTACCAAATCCCGGTAGTTCACAATTCATGTTAATGGGACTTTTAGTGACATAACCTAACTAATAATAATCCATCTCATTTCATTCATCGGGTTATATAATCATTCATCAGGTCATTTAATCATTCGGGTCCATATCAATAAGCAAATAATCGGGACAACTCGTGTCCTATTTTTATTACAACTAACATGTTATCTCCCTCGCGGGTTTATAAAACATTTCATAAAACTTTTCATAAAACATTTCATAAAACATTTAAAAGAGTACGAGGCTATGAACTCACGTTGATTGGGAAAGGCGGGTTATCGGTGATTTGGTTGTACGATACGTGCTTCAATCACGAAAACCTAGACAAATAATACTCGGTCTTAGACTCTTGTCCAATGACTTTATAAAAATAATGGTTATGTATATATGATGATATTATAAGTATGATGATGATCAAGTGGGATTTTATCTCTTCATACTACATTATAGTTGTTATGTGTTAGGGAATTTAGACTAGTTATACTAGTTTCAACCCAATTACATATTAAGGCCCAATAGGCCCATTAAAAGTTCAATTCAAAATATTAGCATATTTATAATTTTAATACCAGGCCTATACTCATATGTTGGGCCCAAGTGGGTTAAGCCCATGAGTAAGTTCATTTGTGTTAAGCCAAACTAGTTGGGCTAATGGTCCAATAAGGTTATTTTGGCCCATTAAGGTCCATAAGTTATAAAGCTCAGGTTTATCGATTTTTACTTGTCAAATGTATTCACATATCATTATATGAGTTATAAAAATGTTACATTAGACGGGTCCAACCGTCTAAGTTTTATTTGACGAAAACGTTAATCTTTCGGTTTTAGCCGAAAAGACGTAAAACTTATATATAGTTTTATAACATTAGAAAACATTTGAGTTTTTACTTTTATAAAAATGTCATACTTATTTATTTTAGTATACAACTCATTTTATAATAATTATTATTGGTTAGTGGGTTTTATATATTTATTTTATAATAATATTTACTTGAGTGCTCTTTTTATACTATATAGATTATTTACAAAACTTATTATTAAAGTCCATTTCACCATTTTTGTAATATCTTGAGTTTTACAAGGAGATAGAAGCTCAAATTTGAGCAGCACAAACTACATGATATTTGCTACAAATAAATTAGCTACTGCATTCATCCTCTAAGTATTTTAAATAATTCGTCCAAGACAGACTATACAGATTTGTACCTCAATAGTATTTTGAGCATATCTTGCTCATTTTAATGATTTCATTGAGTGTCCAACTCACCACATATGTAAAAATCATATGTATACTTATATTTAATAATCCAAGCTATTTTACCAAGTGATCATATTGATACGTACTATTTTATACAGCCTATGAATCTAACCAAGATTTTAACATCTTTACTTGTTGATTTTAGTCTTTTTAACCAAATATATTAACACAAAATCCCACATAATATTTTGATCATCATTCATCATATATATAATACATCTAAGAAGAAAATACATGAGTACTTTTACAAAATAACAAGATGACTGGTAGAAACAATCTCTATACCACCAAAGTGATGAAAAGGTTGAGATTTTGGATGAACAAGGCTTGATTCTTGTCACCAAATCTTTAGCTTAGCAAGATCACTTTTAGAAACCTCCAAGTAGATGAACATACTCTTGAAATCAGCCCTTGAACCTCATGAAAACTCCTTTTCATGGGTTATAATCACCTCCAATCTTCATCTTTTCAAATAGGCTTCAACATATGTTGAATATAGATAAAGTTTATGGTTAAATTGATGATGGTGATGGGTGATTTGGGGTGAATGTTGGACGTTCATAGAGAAAGAAAAAAGAGAGATGGAAAATTTTTCTCAAGTTTGCATGTGTGTGTGAAGAGTGTGAAGGAAGCTCAAGGTTTTGGGTGGTTTAGTGGTTTGTAAATGCTAGTTTGAGAAAAGTGTCTCATGAATGTGTAATAGTTTGACACCAAAAGTGGTGTTGTGGCATGGTGAAATCATCCCATAGTAGGGGTGGGACAAGTGTCCCACTTGTCTCATCTCCACTAATTTGCGGATACTCTTTGATTCTAGTTTCCTCGATTTACGTGCCCTCGGATCGATTTACGAAAAACGTTTTTATAAATTATGAAACTACGGCACAAAACAATTCTAATAAAAATTCTGTCATAAAACACGGATCACAAAAGCGTAAATACGTAAACCTAGGGTTTTCGGTTTAATCGTAAAAGACGCTAAATTATGCACGTAACTCCTGATCTCTTCTCGTAAATTAGTGAGTTTATGAACCAACACAAATTAAATTTCCAAAATAATATTCAAGAATAAATTTATTACCTGAAATGTCGGACTGTCACAAAAGTGGTGTATGTAAACGTAAGCACGTAACGTAGAATTCTCCGATTTAGACGTAGTCGATGCTACTTTAAGACGTAAACCCTTATTTATTCCCAAAAGTGAGTGAGTTCATAAATTAACAATAAAATAATGATTTTGAATAATACTTGAGAATAAAATAACGACCTCAAATTGACGGATTGTCACAAGTTCTCCCAAATCAGTAATAAGAAGCCTTGTTCCATTTCATAGATCAAGCCCTGGCTTAAGATTCCGCATTAGCATTATGGGTAATTCCTTTTTTAAACATAGTTCATATGGTGGCATACCGGAGAAATTTAAGGTGTTTAGAAAATCCCCAGGATATAGACTGTATTGAGCTAGTGTGTTCGTTGATACCATACATATGTCATCTGCACTTTGGTAGGTCACAAATTCCCCTTCTAGTTGTGTGAACATGTATTCGTTGATTGCATCCGCGTCATCATTTTTGGGTGTTAAAATGGCTCTCTCCTTTAGGAATGTATTATCTCTTTGACGTGCTGTAAAATCAGGGTAGGTTTCTTCTACTATTTTTGCAATTAGAGAGACCCATGTTGTTATCAGGAATGTAGATTCCTGGTTGTTTCTTTGTTGAATAACGTAACCGTAATACTCTTTCATTGTAACAAAAGTCCTTTTATTCGTTGGTTTCCTGTATTGTAGTGATATGGTATCTTCTCATGAAAACCATCTTCTCCATATGGAAGCAGCAAAGGATACTGCAATGCCAGGTATTGCGGATGTAACTTAGAAATCTACTGAGGGAAGCCTGCTTTATTATTATAATGATATCCCTATTCGAATCACCGACCCCTAAATCGTTACTTATTAAAGCTTCTACTTCAGACACAGATAGTGAATTATATTGACGCACTATACGTCGCTCACTAAGTAGCCGTTATTCAAAATTGGCCAAATTGTTTGAATTTTGCCAATCTCTTGCCATGCGAAATGCCTTAGCTAGTGGACTGAGTTTGTCCAACATTTGAAGCAGACTTGCTACAATATTTCCATCAACACCTTGCCATGTCTCTGTATTTATGAAATCTCCCTTGCGGTTTGCTATTTCATTATATCTTGATTGAAGTATGGGGAGGAATTTTGGTAGAAAGACTTTACCATCTTGATAGCAAAGTGAGAAAGTAATATTTACAGTCTTTTTCGCTTTGTTGCTTCTTTCTTCATACCACATCAGCGCATGACATTTTTCACATTCGTACGATGGAGCACCAACATTATAGTAAGTCACATGAATACCTTACAAATATGGCATTCATATTAATACAATTTAAGTTATATTATGTCACGTAAAACTCTGAACAATCAATAACATTACCTGCTGATGTGAGTGTTGCATATTTTTAGAAGGTCGGATGTGTATAGGTCCTGAACAAAGGAAAATGAACTATATTCAATAGCATATAGTAAGTCTTCCTTTTGTTGAGTTTTATAAAGTGATTGCCTGTTGAGTTTTTATGTGCACTTTTACCTTTGATGATTCAGGTGTTGGTCCTGAAAAGGGGAAATGATCTTCATTCAATTTCATATAGTAAGTATTCCTTTTGTTAAGGTTCATATAGTAATTACCTGCTGATATTTTCTGTGCACGTTTAGATGCTACCTTTGAGTATTCACCTAGTGTGCTTTCATACAGAGCTGTTGTGTTTCCGGTATGCGGCGATGCTGTACATGTCGCAGTCATTTTGATTCATATAAGCATAAGGTAAAAAAATTAATTATTCCAACATTAGATAGGTTTATATATTTACCTGAAACAAAACAGTCTTTCCCGGTTAATTGTAATCCGCAGTAACTTTGCACCTTCCCATCATCTCAGATAGTTGTATTTGACTGTATGGTTAGATAACCATTTAATATGCTTGATAGAGGATCATTGTCCATAGATGCTGATGAGACTACATTTATACATGGCGTCATCGTTCTTTTTGGGATTTAAATACTAAAAAATGTCATAAAGTACCATATTATATGCTTGTGTTTGTTACTTGTGTATTTTAGGTATGGATATCATGAAAAATACAAAAGATCACAAGAAACAAGCAAAAACGAACACGAGAAACGAAGCCGCACAATGAACCCGACCCAAGTTATGATTTTTCAAGAAAAAGTCCTTGAAGAATTGAAGATGTATAAGAAAGGTCCTTCATCATTGAAGAAATGACACTTTATACCCTTGTATATTCATAATTACAAGATTGGTCCCGAAAGTTTGTGAAAAGTAAAAAAAGGTCCCCCAACTTTGAAGATTTTGCAAGATTAGTCCCTATAATATGTAGACTTTTCACTTTTGGTCCTCCTAAATAAGAATCATGCAAGGAAGAACCTTCAAGTTTCAAGAAAGTGCAAGATTAGCCCTTCAAACATAAAGAAGTTACAAAAGAAACCCTTGAAAATATGTTTGGAAAGTTTTTATGGCAAATGGGTAAAAAACTAAACTTCCAATACAAAGGATTCTGAGTTATGGGCTGAAATACTTGTCATAAAGGTTTTGCCAAAGTCTAAGGACTAAAATTGCCACACCCAACATTCAAACTTCAAAATTGCACCAAGCACAACTAAATCCTACAAAAATGGATCAAAGGGGGACCACTGTTCACCCACCTTCCTCAGATTTTACTTTTACCACTCAAAGGGTTATTTCCAACTAACCTAACCTAAAAGTAATTAACCCTCACACGAATCAATCCCCACACTCACATCACCCATCCCATAACCTAATGGTCCCCACCATTCAACCCATTCACCAATCCCCTTTCAACTTAACCTCCAAAGAATGCCACTTGGCAAAATCAACAGCCTACATTCCTTACTTGGTCTCAAAGGCAAAAGAAACTGTTTAGATCAATTTGGACAGCTCACTCACCACAAAGGCATCCAAAGCACTCAAGGGCATTTCTAGGATTTCTAGACTAGCGTTTCTTATATTTTTCCATTCTAGAATGATCATTAGACATCTATATAAGGAGACCTCAACTTGTGAGAGTCCCTTGTTCTAGTTTTTGCTTTCTCTCTTGTAATTTCTTTTAAAATTAATAAAATTTGGTATTTTCTAAAAATTGAATCGTAATTCCTTTTTGTTGTTTGATGTTTGTAAAGAGAAGAAAAGGCTGAGTTCCATTAGTTGTTTTGAAAGTGTTTTGGTGGTTTGAATAATCCATGTTTTATTTTGAAAAGGTTTTCAAGTTTAGAAATGTTTTCAAAATAGGGTTTTTGTTTTGAAGTTTTTACTTGTGCTAATCCCTTCCAAAATCTATAAGCTCTTTCAAGCTTGTTTACACCAGGCTTGCGAAGGTTTATCAACCTTTGGATAGGCTGTTTGTTGATTGTGTTGATGATCCAAGGCCATGAGGTTCAACTGTTGAACCATCAAACAAGGTCATACTCATTTCTTGTTCAAGGTACCCTAGGTGTGTTCTAGCTGTTGAATCACACTCTAGGGAGCATTACTGACCTTCCCTATGAAGTAAAGGGAAGGAGGTTCACTCTCTCTCACTTTTCTCTCTTTAAATTTTTGGTTAAAATCTGTTTGATTAAGTTGCTATGTGATTTGGTGATCTTGTGTTTGTGTTTCTTGTTTTATCGTTTAAGTCTGCTTAGTGTCACCTAGTTGAGCTAATTAGGCTATAAAATCAGTAGGTTTTTGCAAAAATAAAAAGTTTCTATGAAAAAGTACTAAAACAAGGCTGTTTGGGAATTTTGGGATCAAAATGCCTTGTGGCCTTGTGCCCTTGGTTCATAGGGTTGGTTTTTACTCAACAAGTGTTTTTAAGCAAGTTTTGGCCATTGGTTAAGTTTCAAAAGGTTTGGAAAAGTTTTTGCAAGATTTTGGAAAAATCTGCCTAAGTGTTCATAAATTGGTTAAACACATCAAACGGCTGCAAATCTTTATTTGTTTGAATTAGAAGCTAAAATTTGGTTTGTGAAATGCTTTTGTGATGTGCTATCTGTGCAATATCTGTTTGCTAAGTTTGGGAGCTTATTAGATAAGCTATGTGTAACACCCCCAATTTCTGGTCATAGCAGCGGAAGGGTCATTTAGGTGTTACTATCATGGTTCAACCTCAATATCATAGAAAACGCCTCAAAATGAGTCGTTTTGTTAAAACATACATCCATTCATTTGTTTAAAGATAAAACAGTTCACACCCGATCCCAAATAGTTTAAGGTTTACACAACCAACCATACGATAAAAGTTTCTTTGAATGAACATAGTTTAGAAAAACGGGCCAAAACATTTTTATATAAGCAAGCTGCATGAAACCGCCTTCCTTGAGTGCCTTCTTCATGGACCTGAGATAAAACATGTTATAAAGTCAACAAAAATGCTGAGTGAATCTATAGAGTTTAAATTAAATAAACGAACACAAGTATTCTGAATAAACCTTCCGTGGTTGACAATCATGTGGATTAGACATAATTATCGTTGTTATTTCATCAGTCTCATGACATTGAACGTTAACATATATTATTTCAGCCCAACACACCTAGCCAAGTGCGTATATTTCTCTTATACAATTGCATCCGATGTTTCATTACTAGTGCATCACAACACCACGTGATAGTTAGTCGCGACCGGACTGGGTGTCACCCCGATTGATCTATCCATAGTATTAGCGTTCCTTTCGATTAACAATTCACGATTCATGGGTCTTTTAAGGCTAGAGCAAACTTTTATAACAAAATTCATCTAAGCATACAATCGGGTCCTTTGTGTTCAATTTTAAAACAAAGAGGGTTTACCACAACTTCTTGTTGTACCCTTCATTTATAATAAATGCTTTTCCAATAATAAGGGTTTCCACAACTTCTCGTTGTACCCCTTTTATTTTAATAAAACGAGCATGTTATCCCCCTCGCGGGTTTTATAAAACAAGTAAACATGTTAAAGCGAGGCTATAGACTCACATTGGTACGATAGTAGTAATGTGACGATCGCCGACGATTTTTGATGCTCGTTAAACACGAAGACAGCAACCTACCAAATAAGGTGCGTTCGTTAATAAACGACTCAAGTATAAATAATACTTAAATAATACGAAAGTCAATTTCATATAACCATGAATATCCCGAAAAATTAAAAATATAAGTGTACTTCTATACCCTTTTATTCAACACTATTCTTTTAAACACTTGCACTCTCGACATTGACCCGTCATAAGACGCCACATCAACGCAATTCAAACCACCATTTTAATTCTCTCAGACCAGTAACTAATTCATTTATATAATGACTTAACACTTGAGTAAGTCACCATGTCCAATAGTGAATACTCAACTCACGCCATACAAGTATTGAACTTCGTGTCCAAAATACCAATCAGCATGTACACTCCAAAGGTACACACCAATTTAACCTATCTAGTCTTGTCCGATTTCGACGAAACTTGGTGACAAACTCACACATAATATGAATAAGACTCAGTTTAAGTTTCATTCAAAAATATTACTTCTAAGACCTTTTGCCCGACACACCTTCGTGTTATAAAAACCGGACAGTTTTACGCCTTTGAATTGTAAAACCATTTTGACTTATCTAAACAATTCTGTTTGCAAAACCGACACTCGGGTTTGAAAATAGACTCATGACCTGAGGTTTAGCAACTTACAACAGTCCTTGAACATTTTTAAAACTCATTTTATAGTCCCCGAGATTCGATCCAAATATCGACGACAATTTTTGGATTGTGTCGATACTCGTCTCCCGGTACACGAATACTAAAACTAGCATAACTTTTAGCTCGTAATGAGTTAGAAGCTCTACTTTAGCTCAAATCGAAGCTAACAAAATTCTCTACGACCCTATCTTATTAGTTTAACAAGTTTATTAGAGTAAGTAATTCAAAAATGTCCTTAAAATTACTGCCTAAAATTGACCATCTAAAAAACATACCAAAACAAATTTTCAACCCATTCCAACAATTCCTATGGTCCTAATATCATCCTAATATCATACTAACACATCTAACTAACTCCTAACACCCTCAAATTTAATCTCACAAAAATTAAATAAATAAAAACCTTGCATGCAACAACAACCCACTACTAATATAATAATATTAACAACATCCATAACCATGGAAATGGATCAAACATGACGTTCTTCATCAAAATTTGAAAATAAAAATTAAGTGGATGCATGTGGGAAAAATTTATACCAATATGAAGCTTATCAAATTTGCAAGATGGGTCTTCTTTTAGATTTGCTTGATTCAAAGTAGAAATCAAAAAAATTGGATGGATTTGGTGATGGGGGTGGACGGCCAAGAAGAACAAGAGAGAGAGATGAGATGAGTGATTTTTTTTATTTAAATGAGTTTTTAAATGAAATTAGTTAGTGGAAAATGTTTTTATAGGGTAGATTTTGTCATTTAGGCATAGTTTTGGTACAAAAATGCAAGTAAATAGTTTACAAGGTAGAAAGTGTAAATTGTAAATTTTAAAAATATGTACGGGGCTCGGGTTTCGTAAAAATACTTTTCGAAAGTTAAAACGCTTCAAAATATAATAACAAAGCTTCGACACGACTTAAAACGCAATTAATTCGAAAACGACGAAAATATAAAATATCGAGACATTCGATAATGAAACGTAAATTTTTGGGCATCCGTCGGTATCGCGATCACTAATAGTTATCGTCATTCGTTAAAACGTAAAACACGAGAAATAAAGATTAAATATAATAAAAATCATTTTCATGATTATTTGAGAATATAATATCGATACCTAACATATTCCTTGTCGGTTTTCATCTAATCGACATTTTTACGCTAGTTTCAAGTCATAACCTTCTCGGTTAGTCGATAAATTTTAAATTCTCATTAAAGTAAACACGTAATACGTAATAGTCGAGATTAAAATAACGACCTGAAATTGACGGGTTGTCACATCATCCCCACCAAATTAGGATCTTCGCCCTCGAAGATCAACTTGCGTTCTTGCCCGATCGCTTGTTGAAATCAAAGAGATGAGGGTAATTCTTCCATATTTGGTCTTCTCGTTCCCAAGTAAACTCCGGTCCTCTCCGAGAGTTCCATCGAACTTTGACAATAGGTATTCGGCTTTGCTTCAGTTGCTTGACCTCGCGATCCATGATCTCGACTGGTTCTTCAATAAAGTGCAACTTCTTATCAACCTTAACCTCGTCTAACGATATAATGAGTTCTTCATCGGATAAACACTTCTTCAGGTTCGACACGTGAAAAGTGTTATGAATCCCATACTGTTCTTGTGGTAGTTCAAGTTGGTATGCCACGGGTCCTACTCTAGATGTAACCTTGAATGGTCCGATATAACGAGGACTCAACTTCCCACGTTTTCCAAATCGTACAACACCTTTCCATGGTGATACCTTTAGCATAACCTTATCTCCCACGTTAAACTCTAATGGTTTTCTTCTCACATCCGTATAACTCTTCTGTCGGCTTCGAGCAAACAACAACCTATTCTTGATTTGCGCGATCATATCCGTCGTCTCTCTAATCAAATCTGGTCCAGTGAGTTGGGCATCACCAACCTCACTCCAACTAACGGGTGATCTACATCTTCTCCCATACAGTGCTTCAAAAGGTGCAGCTTTAATACTCGCGTGATAACTGTTATTGTACGACAATTCGGACAAATGTAAGTGCTTATCCCAGCTACTTCCATAGTCTATCACACAAGCACGTAGCATATCCTCCAAAGTTTGGATTGTTCTTTCGCTTTGCCCATTAGTTTGAGGATGATAGGCTGTGCTCATATCCAAATTGGTTCCCAATGACTTTTGAAGTGATCTCCAATCCAGAAGCAAAACGACTATCTCTATCGGAAATGATTGAAATAGGGACACGATGCTTGCACACGATTTCCTTCAGATAAATATCGGCGAGTTTCTCCAAACCGAACCTCTCATTGATTGGAATAAACTGAGCGGATTTAGTTAAACGATCGACAATAACCCAAATTGCATCGAACCTAGACGGTGTCCTTGGGAGTTTTGTGATGAAGTCCATCGTAATTCGCTCCCATTTCCAGATTGGAATTTCAGGTTGGACAAGTAATCCTGACGGCTACTGATATTCAGCTTTCACTTTTGCACATGTTAAGCATTTCGCGACGTATGTTGCAATATCAACTTTCATATTCGGTCACCAGTATAACTTTTTCAAGTCTTGGTACGTTTTGTCCGATCCAGGATGAATGGAATACTTAGACTTATGAGATTCTAACATAATCAAGTCTCTCAGTCCACAATATAATGGTAACCAGATTCGACCTCTCAAACATTTGATACCATCGGCTCGCGTCTCAAATGTTTCACCGTCTCCTCTAAATCTATCGGCTGCAATATTTTCCTTCTTGCATGCTTCGATTTGTGTGTTTCGAATCTGCTCAGGTAAGTTATTATGAACTGTCACCACCAAAGCACGCACTCTAATCGGTTTCTCCCTTTCCTTTCGACTTAACGCGTCAGCTACCACGTTCGCCTTTCCTGGATGATAACGAATTTCGCAGTCGTAATCACTCAAGAGTTCAACCCATCGACGTTGCCTCATATTCAGCTCCTTTTGATCCAATATGTATTGTAGGTTTTTATGATCAGTGAATACTGTACACTTCGTGCCATACAGATAATGTCTCCAAACTCGCAGAGCAAAAACCATAGCGCCCAATTCTAAGTCATGGGTAGTGTAGTTCTCCTCATTCTTCCTTAATTTTCTAGAGGCATATGCGATCACCTTTTCACGTTGCATGAGAACAGCACCGTATCCTTGAAGAGATGCATCGCAATAGACAACAAAGTCTTCACTTCCTTCAGGTAACGATAAGATCAGCGCACTACATAGTTTCATCTTCAGGGTTTGGAAAGCTTCTTCTTCATCATCGCCCCACACATACGGTTTATTCTTCTGAGTCAGCTTAGTTAATGGTTTCGATATCAAAGAGAATCCTTCAATAAACCTTCGGTAATAACCAGCCAAACCTAGAAATTGTCGCACTTCAGTTGGAGTAGTCGGAGCACTCCAATTCTTGATGGCTTCGATCTTTACAGGATCAACATGTACTCCACTTTTATCAATCACATGTCCGAGTAACTGTACAGAATTAAGCCAAAAATCACACTTTGAGAATTTAGCGTACAACATTTCGTTCTTCAACAAGTTCAAGATAATCCTTAAGTGTTCGGCATGCTCTTCATTGCTCTTGGAGTAGATTAGAATATCATCTATGAAAACGATCACGAATTTATCAAGATACGGCTTACAAATGCGATTCATTAAATCCATGAATACAGCAGGTGCATTAGTCAAACCAAAAGGCATAACCAGAAACTCATAATGACCATAACGAGTTCTAAACGCCGTAATAGGAATATCTTCCTCACGTATGCGAAGTTGATGGTAACCAGGACGAAGATCAATCTTGGAGAAAACACGAGAACCTTGAAGTTGATCAAATAAATCATCAATTCCTGGAAGCGGATAGCGATTCTTGATCGTTAGCTTATTCAGCTCTCGGTAATCAATACACATACGAAACGAACCATCTTTCTTCTTAACGAATAAGACAGGAGCTCCCCAAGGTGTCGAACTCGGTCGTATAAAACCTTTATCAGATAGCTCTTGCAATTGCACAGATAACTCCTTCAGCTCGGATGGGGCTAAATGATATGGTGCACGAGCCACGAGTGCAGCACCATGAATTAGGTCAATTTGGAATTCTACTTGCCTTGGAGGCGGAAGTCCAAGAAAATCTTCCGAAAACACTTCAGGAAAGTCACGGATGACAGGTACATCTTCGGCACGTTTCTCCTTCGATTCCTTCTCCAGTACTTTAGCTAGGAATAACTCACAACCTCTTTCGATATACTTACGAGCCTTAATGCACGAAACGATTTTCAGTCGTGAATTACGTTGATCACCTTCGATAACCATGGTCTTGTCATCTAAGGGAATCCTAACTTTCTTTTCTCCACACAAGATAGACGCGTTATACTTGGATAGCCAATCCATCCCGATAATAATATCAAAACTTCCCAATTCGACGATCATCAAGTCTATTTTGAAAATACGGTTCAGAAGATTAAGAGAACATCCTAGGAGCGCACGATTGGTACTCACTAATTTACCATCAGCTAGTTCTACCTCATAACTCGCATCTAATTCGACCGGTTTGATATCAATTAAGGTACTAAAACTTGTAGACACAAAGCTTTTGTCCGCACCAGAATCAAATAAAGCTGTAGCGTAACGGTTGTTTAGTAAAAACGTACCAGTGACAACTTTCGGGTTTTGCTTGGCATCGGCTTCACCCAACTGATAAGCTTTTCCCTGGTTATCTCCACCACGTGCATTCTTTGGAGGTTGAGGGCATTGGTTCCTTATGTGTCCTTTACCTTGGCAGTTAAAACACGTCACTCCCTTCTTTCCTGGTCCCTAGCAGTCTTCAGTCTTGTGACCTAACTTGTTGCACTTCCCACATTTAGCACACTCACCAGTATGAGACTTCTTGCAGCATTGACATCTGGTTCCCTTATCAGCAGATGCAGTTTCAGTCATCGCATTAGCATTACCCCTCCTTCGGTTTTGATTCCTGTTATGAGATTGACGGTTATCACCACGATCATCACTATCATTTTCAGCTCTTCTTTTGTTACCTTCAGAAACACCATCAGCCTTATCTTGGATGATTTGACCTATTAGTTGGTAGGCCATACGAACAGCTACATCAATATTGGCAGGTTTAGATGAGGTCACATCACCACGGATGGTGGTCGGTAAGCCTCGAATATACTACTCTACCTTCAAGTATTATGGGTTAAGTTTGTTTGGACAAAGTAGAGCAAGTTCATGGAATCTGTTTGTGTATCCATCGATGTCAGTACCCTTCAGTCTCAGCTGATATAGTTCCTGTCCTAACCTATGAATAACACTCCTTGGACAGAATTCCTCAGTCATCCACCTTCTTACTTCAACCGAAGGTGTAGCTAAGCAGCATCCATACCCATTGATGCCATACTTCCATTCCACCAAGTTAATGCTCGCCCTTGAAGAGTAGCAGAGGCAAACATCACCTTATCTCCTTCCTCACTTCCACTAAATCGAAACACGGATTCCAATTTTTCAAACCATTGCATTAACCCAACAGCACCTTTATGAACGAGGTATAATTACACTTCTTGTTTTCAGGAATCACTGGTCTATCAGTATCACCAGTTCAGCACCAGCATTGCCAGCTCCAGTATTACCAGCTTCAGTATTATCGGCTCTAGTGTTACCAGCTCCAGTAGTGCCAGTTCTAGTGTTGCCAGCTCCAGTATCGCCAGCTCCACCAGATCCACCAGCTCCACCGGATCCACCAGCTCCACTAGACCCACCAGATCCACCAGCTCCACCAGATCCACCGGCTCCATTATTCATATTTGCCATAAATGCATTCATAGAGACCTGGAATTGATCAGCTACTATAGCACGTAACTGAGTCTCAGTCAACTGTTTTGGCGGCATTATCCTGTTATAGAATTCACATCAAAATGAGTATTCATTCAACGCCTGTGATACAAAACATGAATAACACAAAATAAGAATAGATAGATGAAAAGAAACAAGAAAGGATGATAGAACGAAGAATAGAATTTGTACAAGGAACTAAGATTCACGAGGAATGAGTCAAAAGACAGGGATTTCTATTGTGACAATCAGCGTCGTTTGTAAATCATGTATTAGTATTATAATAATCAAATAATAAACATTTATAGATAAATAAATGTAATCCATTATGCTTTAAGCATAAATAGTAATCAAATATGTATAACATATATATACTTTTCTTGTTCTCGTCCATTGGCAACTCGGAGGTTTCGCTTGCAGATGTTATAGTCAAAAGATTTCAAAATTTTATTTTTGGAAAATCTCTTCGTTCTCTATAACTTGAGCTCTGATGCCAATCTGTAACACCCCCAATTTCGGGTCATAGAGGCGAAAGGGTCATTTGGGTGTTACTCTCATGGTTCAACCTCAACATCATAGAAAACGCCTCAAAATGAGTCGTTTTGTTAAAACATACATCCATTCATTTGTTTAAAGATAAAACAGTTCACACCTGGTCCCAAATAGTTTTAAGGTTTACACAACCAACCATACAATAAAAGTTTCTTTGAATGAACATAGTTTAGAAAAGCAGGCCAAAACATTTTTAGATAAGCAAGCTGCATGAAACCACCTTCCTTGAGTGCCTTCTTCATGGACCTGAGATAAAGCATGCTATAAAGTCAACAAAAATGCTGAGTGAATCTATAGAGTTTAAATTAAATAAACGAACACAAGTATTCTAAATAAACCTTCCGTGGTTGACAATCATGTGGATCAGACATAATTATCGTTGTTATTTCATCAGTCTCGTGACATTGAACGTTAACATATATTATTTCAGCCCAACACACCTAGCCAAGTGCGTATATTTCTCTTATACAATTGCATCCGATGTTTCATTACTAGTGCATCACAACACCACGCGATAGCTAGTCGCGACCGGACTGGGTGTCACCCCGATAGATCTATCCATAGTATTAGCGTTCCTTTCGATTAACAATTCACGATTCATGGGTCTTTTAAGGCTAGAGCAAACTTTTATAACAACTTTCATCTAAGCATACAATCGGGTCCTTTGTGTTCAATTTTAAAACAAAGAGGGTTTACCACAACTTCTCGTTGTACCCTTCATTTATAATAAATGCTTTTTCAATAATAAGGGTTTCCACAACTTCTCGTTGTACCCCTTTTATTTTAATAAAACGAGCATGTTATCCCCATCGCGGGTTTTATAAAACAAGTAAACATGTTAAAGCGAGGCTATAGACTCACCTTGGTACGATAGTAGTAATGTGACGATCGCCGACGATTTTTGATGCCCGTTAAACACGAAGACCGCAACCTACCAAATAAGGCGCGTTTGTTAATAAACGACTCAAGTACAAATAATACTTAAATAATACGAAAGTCAATTTCATATAACCATGAAAATCCCGAAAAATTAAAAATATAAGTGTACTTCTATACCCTTTTATTCAACACTATTCTTTTAAACACTTGCACACTCGACATTGACCCGTCATAAGACGCCACGTCGACGCAAGTCAAACCATCATTTTAATTCTCTCGGAACAGTAACTAAGTCATTTATATAATGACTTAACACTTGAGTAAGTCACCATGTCCAATAGTGAATACTCAACTCACGCCATACATGTATTGAACTTCGTGTCCAAAATACCAATCAGCATGTACACACCAAAGGTACACACCAATTTAACCTATCTAGACTTGTCCGATTTCGACGAAACTTGGTGACAAACTCACACATAATACGAATAAGACTCAGTTTAAGTTTCATTCAAAAATATTACTTCTAAGACCTTCTGCCCGACACACCTTCGTGTTATAAAAACCGGACAGTTTTACGCCTTTGATTTGTAAAACCATTTTAACTTATCTAAACAATTCCGTTTGCAAAACCGACACTCGGGTTTGAAAATAGACTCATGACCTGAGGTTTAGCAACTTACAAAAGTCCTTGAACATTTTTAAAACTCATTTATTAGTCCCCGAGATTCGATCCAAATATCGACAACAATTTTCGGATTGTGCCGATACTCGTCTCCCGGTACACGAATACTAAAACTAGCATAACTTTTCGCTCGTAATGAGTTAGAAGCTCTACTTTAGCTCAAATCGAAGCTAACGAAATTCTCTACGACCCTATCTTGTTAGTTTAACAAGTTTATTACAGTAAATAATTCAAAAATGTCCTTAAAGTTACTGCCTAAAATTGACCATCTAAAAATCATACCAAAACAAATTTTCAACTCATTCCAAGAATTCCTGTGGTCCTAATATCATCCTAATATCATACTAACACATCTAACTAACTCCTAACACCCTTAAATTTAATCTCACAAAAATTAAATAAATAAAAACCTTGCATGCAACAACAACCCACTACTAATATAATAATATTAACAACATCCATAACCTTGGAAATGGATCAAACATGATGTTCTTCATCAAAATTTGAAAATAAAAATTAAGTGGATGCATGTGGGAAAACTTTATACCAATATGAAGCTTATCAAATTTCCAAGATGGGTCTTCTTTTAGATTTGCTTGATTCAAAGTAGAAATCAAAAAAATTGGATGGATTTGGTGATGGGGGTGGACGGCCAATAAGAACAAGAGAGAGAGATGAGTGATTTTTTTATTTAAATGAGTTTTTAAATGAAATTAGTTAGTGGAAAATGTTTTTATAGTCCAAGGGTAGGGTAGATTTTGTCATTTAGGCATAGTTTTGGTACAAAAATGCAAGTAAATAGTTTACAAGGTAGAAAATGTAAATTGTAAATTTTAAAAATATTTACGGGGCTCGGGTTTCGTAAAAATACTTTTCGAAAGTTAAAACGCTTCAAAATATAATAACAAAGCTTCGACACGACTTAAAACGTAATTAAATCGAAAACGTCGAAAATATAAAATATCGAGACATTCGATAATGAAACGTAAATTTTTGGGCATCTGTCGGTATCGCGATCACTAATAGTTATCGTCATTCGTTAAAACGTAAAACACGAGAAATAAAGATTAAATATAATAAAAATTATTTTCATGATTATTTGAGAATATAATATCGATACCTAACATATTCCTTGTCGGTTTTCATCTAACCGACATTTTTACGCTAGTTTCAAGTCATAACCTTCTCGGTTAGTCGATAAATTTTAAATTCTGATTAAAGTAAACACGTAATACGTAATAGTCGAGATTAAAATAACGACCTGAACTTGACGGGTTGTCACACTATTGCTTATCAAAAGTGGCTGAAGTTGTCAATTGCATCAACAATTTGACCACACTTGTTTTGCTTTGCATTTGAAACTCTAGTGCTTGCCCTGCTATGTTGTTTCTTGATATCTGTTTATTGGCTGCTTGTGGAAGTGTTTTTAATATTTGTTGCTTATATGCTTGACTGATAAGACAATTGGCTTATTGTCCTAATTTGTGCCAAAACTTAGTCAAGTTAACCAACTGGTTAGCTTGATTAAAAGGATTCATCCTTGAGTCCTTCATCAAAAGGTCTTAAAACAAACTTATAAACATCCCTGGAACACTTGGAACAATTTTTATCAAGTTTGACTTTCGGTCAAATAAGCTCAATTTAGCCTATTTTTTAGTCTGGCTTATTGGTACATGCAACAACTTTGCTTTTGTATAGGTGTCATTTTCCTCAGCTTAATATCAATTCTGGAAGGTTTCAGCTTATTTGCTTAAGGTTTTGGTAGAAAACCAACTTATTTGGCTTTTTCAGCCATCTTATTTGCTTCTACAGCTTATTTCACTGGACTTTTTGGGATTTATCTTGTTTATTATTCTTAGTTAAGCTATTTGTGAGCTCATGCAAAAAGAATCAGCTTTTGGAACCCCCTAGAACTCGAACCTGACTATTTTGTCTTTTAGTGAAAAAGCTTAATTCAAGTTTCTAGCTTATATCTTGATCTTTTTCAGAATTTCTTTTTCCAAATAAGTTTAAAATCTCATAAGAAGGTTGTGTGTTTAAGCAGAGCTTATGGCATCAGCTTATTTCTTAATGGGCTTATTGGCCCAATAAGTATAAGCTTATTGACTGATAAGCGGTGATAAGCTCATATTCAGCTTTTGCACCTTCAGACTTATGTGTTTAAAATTAAATTTTGAGTTGGACTGGGCTTTTTTAGATCTTTTTGTGAAATTTTTGTTTTTGGGCTGAAAAGCCCAATAGATTTGGACTGTTTTTCATTTTAGCCGATTTGGGGGCCCAATAGGGGTAATTAGGTAATTTCACTTTCATTTTCTGATTATTTAGGTTAAAATAAACTAGTTTGCAGGTTTGTATAATTTTTGATAAATTCTTGATTTTTTATTTTATTTTAATAGTTCATTTTAGTTTTTAATTATTTTTAATTGATTTTAATAGGTTTAAAATTTTGGAAAAATATTTTTTTGCTTTATTTAGATATTTTTGAGGTTTAGAAGTAGAAAAATCTTTGTTTGGGCTTTTTGTTAATTTATTTGATTTTTAGGGCTTTAATTAGCATATAAAAATTAAATATTAATTAATTAAGAAGATTAAAAAAGTTTTGATCATTTGTAAACCTTAGTTTTATTTTTAGAAATTTTTTGTTATAATTTGGGAATTTTTAGAGCAAGTTTTTATTTTGTCAATTTTTACGGTTTTACGTTTTTACGTCTTAGCATAATTTTATCGTATCCGTCATTTTCTTTTCTTCCCTTTTTCTAATCAATATTAATCCAAAACATACACATTTTTTACACACAATCAGCCTCCTTGGGAAAGAACTTACTTTGGGTCATTAGCAAACTGATTTTCCTAAATCAACATGCTTAATACTTACCGCTTTTACGTTCTTTTTCCTAAAAGAGGTATTTATACCATAATCAGATGCACTCATGTTTGTTGCATAAAATAACTCAAAACTCCTATTTATGAAGATAGGGACCTAATTTAGAAACTCATAACACATAACCACAAATGTATAATAAATAAGCAGTTAAATTCATTAACTGGCAAACAACTGAAACTTAAGCTATTAATAGAACACTGATTGAAAATACGTTTTACTGTTAATAGTTAATGTGATTAAGGATATTTTACAAAAATCATAACTGATATATAAGTTTAAGAGGTGTTAGAATTAAGTGAAATTCAAGTTTTCAGTTTAATGTTAATCTTGTAGATATTATAACTAATAAGTAAGATTAAGTAGTTTCTTATTAAAAAGTTAGCTGGTAAAGATTGACAAATAAACTGGTGAGATGACAATTGTTAAGTATAAAGATTTAAATTTATTATTTTTATGTGTAATATGTGTGTTAACAAAACCCAAGTTTACTTGTTTCTTGTTGGAAGGCTATTTAAATTTTCATACATATTAACATACCAAAGAAATGCAGTGGTGATTTTTAGAAAGTTTAAGATAATAAGGTGATGTAATTTTTGACATAAAATAAGAAAACCCAAATGATAGAATCATTGAAATTGTAACAATATACGATCTTCTATTTTATTCATAAAGAAACACAAAGTCTGGCTATAAATCTTAGGTAATTGCGTATTATTATTTTCTAACTTCTTGCTTGCTTTGTAGCTCATTTGTCTAGTCCTTGTGGTTTAGCAACCCTGTTACTCTTTGTCGGAATCTGATGGTACATACCTGCAATCACATTACAACCAATTAGTTAGATAAAAGTTGGTTAAAAAACACCATAAGATTCCTTATCTAGGAAGGGTTTATGTAGACAAATCGTCGCTTGGTTTTCTCCTTAATTGAATCATTGTTTGTACATTCCTTGGAAGATGTTTCAGTGTCCGATTCTTCAAGGTTAATGCTACAGTAATGTGATTACAAAAAAAGTTAGAATAAGCACGGATGAAGTTGATTCTTAAAAATATTTCAATCTTAGTAGATAACACAGAACATGCTACTTATTTTTCTTCTTTTCATTTGTCTTGCCAGCGGTTGACACCGAAGGTTGTTCTGCTAACTTCTTCAAACGCTTACTTTTGTGGGTAGGATTTTCCACCACAGACATAGGGACTAGATCCATAGTACTTGAGCCAGTACTGTCAAATATGGTCTCCTCAACTTCCTGAGGGGGAATGATTGCCCATCATGTAAAGCTTTCAAAGTTTGAAAACTCATAGTAGGTATGGGTCTTGATTTCCAGCATGTGAGTTTCCCTAATGATATTGTTTAAAGAAGGAGGCAAGTCTGACTCGTCTTGATGCTCGCCGTACGCAATGCTTTCAACTGAGCACCCAGTCAACTGTGTAGTTGTCTCATAAAAAAACAACTACAGTATGATCCGTTTCGTCAGCAACACCAAGTTTTAGCTGATACACGCAAGAATGTTGAAGCATAAGCACAGATAAGTAGATGTTTCTTTGTAACTAATTGCAATGTTACCAAAATAAAGAATATACATGAACCTTAACATTGGATATTCCAAGGGTTTTAGATAGGCCTCGCAAAAAAACCCCATCTTTTCGGGTTGCTTCTTTCTTTCACGTAGTACCACCACATGTGGGGTAATTCCAACCCCTTCTTGTTCGCACATGGTCAAACCGGACCTTACAATGGAAAACCGCAGACTTCATATAAATAAAATTGTTAGTAAAATGAAATAGAGTTAGGCATAACATAAACTCTGGTACTGTGATGAAAAAAGTTTACATCATTACGACAGTTGCGTGATCACATCAATAGGTTGTCCAGTGTGCCAACTCGTAGCTGTGTTGATCAATCAAGTCATCCCCAATTACACTTTGAGCTTCGCCTCTGTCATTTAACTAAAGGTGTCACAATCGTTCCTGCGCCATAACTTATATACAATCTATTATACCTATTCATGCACACTTACCCATTGGTTTTTTTCAATTCTTGGATAACAATTATATATTAGTCATCATAAATAGCTGTCGAGGAACTACTCGATACGCATAAATTATCTGCAAGGTAATTTAATCTTTATAAGTATAGTCATAAATAATAATACTTTATATGGGTTCAAAGGATGCTTACTTTGCCAAATCTTAGCCGAGAGCAAAGTCAGAACAACGGGACAGTCACCAACGTGTTTTGTTTTCTTATCTATTACCACCACGCCAAGTGAACCACATAAGGTACCCTAAGAGACTCCCCACTGATCCATGTGAACATAGAGTAAAATAAATTTTCCTAAACAGTCAAATACATTTTCTAACGTAAACACGGGTAAAGTAAAAATGAAACAACCTTAGACTATTCATGAACAAAATCTAGAGCTTTAGAGCTTGTCTTTTTAACAGAAGTTCTCCAAACGTTAGTAACATACCCAACAACATTTTTTGTTCACACATAACTATAAGCATATAATTAACCTTGATTACCAACTAACATCATAATTAGTATAGTTAAAGAGGAAAAAACCGACCAAACAGAAACTTATTGTTTGTAACCTTAATGCGGTCCAAAGGAATTATTCAAAAAGGATATCTAATAAATCCATCACGAGGAACAAAAACCTTCCGCACCACAGTCGCAGCATTAAATTCCAATATGATGGTATCATCTTTCAGAATTTGATAATCTTGCTTGATCTGATAAACAACAAAGTTCTTTATTGGGTGTATACCTACTTCTTTTAACCGCATAACATTGTGAGACACATCGGCCTTGGCACTACAATGCATGAGCTTTCCCTATAACAATAAACTTTAACCATCACAACCAAACCCCAAAAAAACATAAAATTTTCTTTTATGTTAATACTACCTTGCTATCAAACACTACAAAATCTGTATAGAAATAATGATCATTTATAGCATTCACTTCCCACATCCTTCCAATCATTACAATAATAAAACTTGTTACATACATATCGAGTTGGCTCAAGAACAAAGGATTTGCTGTTTGCAGTGTATTGGTCTTTGGTGTCACACCTCACTGTGACGGAAACACGGGGCGAGACGTATGGATACCATCAAAACAATCACCGTCTCTATAGAGAAAACTAAAATTCAAATATAAAGTCATAAAAGGCGACATAATGTCGTGACAATATCTCAACCAAATGCAAGAGTCTAGCTAAGTAGGTAACAAGTCCTACCTTTTACCAACAATAAACAAATAAACAAACATTCAAACATAAAGGTGTCTAACAGTTTCACTTATTAAAATAACAAAAATAAATCTAAGAGGCAGTGGATTCTCCAGAATGCATCCTAGTAGCTTCTAAACTCTAGCCACTTCTAACATCATATTTCAAAACTACCACACTTGAAAATGACACTAAAATCAATCAACATAATGTTGGTGAGAACATAGGTCAAAACTATTGAAAACATCATAAGAAACCCTGACAACCGTTGTAAGTAAGTTGAAGAAAACAAATTCAAGCAATGGATCATAATGTGATAATCATGCTACATGCAACTACAAATAAAACTCAATTCAAATACCGATCACATCTACAATTCAAAAATCACACTATAACAATCAAGAACACACAAAAAGAACAATGCACCACACTATCCGGATCTTTCCCACACCAAATATGGAAGATTAACCATATCTCCATCTAGATATCTTGCCTATGAGGAGACAATCACCAGAACTCAGGATGGTACCGTGCGCCATGCTCCACACACATCACAACTGGTTCCATTGACGCCCATACATCTATGTACCAGACCCAATCATAACACAAACAAGATTCACATGCCAGAACACATATCAGAACACATATCAGAACGCATAATACAACACATAACCGAAACACATAAGCACGCATGTCAAACATTAACAAATCTATGTCCACATATTTTTAAAAACATAGTAAAAAGACATTTTACGAACACAACAAGTGTCATCTCCATCCCATTGTAGAAGAAAACATTTAAAAATTTAGTGAAAATGGGACTATGAACTCACCTGATAGCACAGCAACCTAGCACTCCTTCAAACCTATAAAATCATGCACGACACACTTAGCTCAGACACTCACACCCAATTTAAGTAACAATCAAGGAGATGAACCTAATCACCTAATTCCCACTATCTAGTTCTCACACTACCAACTAATCTATATATAAAAATCCAGTTTTTCTCGGTACAACTTACTAGTCACTAAACGACCACATGAAGTGAACCTATCACCACACTTGACTCCCTCCGTTTAGTCTCTACGCCAAAAGTCGTTTTCACAAAGCTGATTTTCTGTACATGCTAAATATTCGACACCAAAATTCCAACCTAAACACCATAACTTTTATTGAAATCCTCTAGTACTTTTATATATATTATAAAGAGTTCCCAAATCAAAAATCTTTGGCTATCTCATCTGTTTGGTTAGGTATGATTCAAATTCCCGAAATCTAAATTTATTCTGAAAAGCTCACTATTTTTGTAAAGAATGTTTGACGACCTTCCCAACTTCATTATTGATGAACCTTACATTTTTGGAAAGTAGACTCTTTAAACTTAATTTAAAAAAAATAAACTAGACCAAAGGTTCGACCTACTGCCCGGAACAGTCGACATAAGACAGCCCTAAAAATCTGAATGTTTTACGCCTTTATACACTAACCCTCTAAACATCATTAATTACCCCTAAATTCTTAAACACAATCCCTAAAATCATAAATAGATCTTAATTACTATATTTTCCAGAAAATAAATTAAACCCTAATCATCTCATTGATGGTTAATTAAAATTAAAATTAAGATTAATTAATAAAAACATGAATTAAAATATGGTTTAATTGATCACTTACCTTGAATCAATAAAAATTTATGAACCCCTAAAAACGCTCTGAGGAATCGTCGACTCAAAAAATATAGAGGAAGAAAAAGAGTAACTTTGTTTTGTATTTATACTAAAACAATGAGAATCCTATCCCAATACAAATAATACTTTCCTTTTTTCTATTTTTTCTTTAGTCGGCCTAGAACTGAATTTTTATAAAAAATATATTATTTTGTCTTTTATTTTGTTTAATTAATATTTACTTGTATTTACTTTGTTTTATTCAGCCGCCAAAGTTTATAAAATGTAAAACCTTGAAAACTAGTTGAAAACGCGACTATCGTAAAAATATATAAAAATGAGAAATATAATTCTTACTATTTTTAGTAAGTCCAAGTTTATTAATAAATTTAATAACCTTAAAACCGAACCTAAAACTATATCCAAAGCCAATCATAAACGCTAGTCTTACAAACGCCAAACCCTCCTATTGCAGATATACGATTAACTATATAAGTACACAAAACTATTTACATACACATAAAATGACCTCATAAAATACGATATTCTTTCAGTGTAACATCTATGTGAACTAATGAGCACGAACTAACCACATTGTATCAAAATATAACGTATCATGCACTACATAAATGATCACTAACATCAAATCAAAGGCTCTAATATAAACATATAGAACATAAACGCACACTAAATATATAATCAACGCCAAACAGTCATAAGTGACAAATCTCAAAATTTAGGGTTGTCACAGGACTCCCTCCTAATAGAAATATCGTCCCGAGATTTACTCTCAAATTCTATCCCAAATCAGTCCCATGTTAGCCCTCTAAGTGTCCACTATCCCAAAACACGAGTTTAACCCACGTTGTCTGAAAATTAACCTTGAATTCGACACTTGTATAATTAATTCGACCTAGCTACTGACCTCCATTTACTATGCAATCTGAATAATTGAAAAATACATTCTGAGTAAAAAAATTTAGGCTTTTGAATCACCCAAAAATCTTTAAAAACGAATAAGTAATGACAAAACGATTTTACCTAAAATCTGCCCAAACATTAGCGACAGTTTCTGACAGTTTAGAGACGGGTTCTGACAGTTTAGCGACACTTTCTGCCTAATCCAATTTAAACTCTAAAAATCCATTATTAATTCCCAAGTTCAAGCCCTAAATAATTTTCATTCCAGAAAATTAAAACACTCACCCATCATATGGTTAATTACATAATTTTAACATATTTAATTAAATAAGAACAAGAATTTAACTAAATGTCATTAGCTTTATGTAGAATCATAGTTTCTTAGGATTGTGCAAGTGTTGAGATTATCTAAAGAATGGAAGGAGATGAAAGAACTAGAGATGGAGAGTTAGAGAGAGAAAGGAAGAATGAGAGAAAAGATGGAATGTTGAATGAATGACAAAGTGCTTAACCCCTCCTAACATGCTAGGAGGGGGTATATATAGACCACCCAACATGTGGGCTATATGGGCTATATGTTTATATATTGGATCATGAGCCCAATACTTAAATATATCATTGGAGTGACCGATCCTTCCTAAATACGTAAAAATGTATTTCTGTTGGATCTACCAGATGTAGATCTTGCAGCCTGTCAGGACCGATGAATGACTTCTATAATCACAAGTCAAATCACAAAGAGACTCTATACACAATATGAATGTAAAATCTAAATGTAATCAAGAAGAACAGAATAACTATAAATACTTGATCCTTTCTAAGGATTTCTAATATTGATAATGACTAGAACTACGTTTTATGAAGGTGTGTATAACCCTTCTTCCTAAGTTTCCTTTTATACTACAAGGAAACCCTAATACAGCATTAAAGAAGACGTGTAAAACTGATATGCATATCCTTTCCTAACATATCTCATGCATATCCTAACATAATATTAAGTAAATAATAAAGTTTGACTACGACTAGGACCAGGAGCAGGACTTGCTCCTACTACTACTAGGACCAGGAGGAACTACATACCTCCTAGTCTACCTATTACATATAACTATTACAATGGTCCTAACAATCCTCCCCTAAACTTGAATTTGACCTGTTGAGTTCAAGTTTCCTGGAAAACGTGCAAAGAAAGCCCGAGGATTGTATCAGCAAAACAAATAGCAGCATCAACAAGATAAGAATCAGAGTAACCGCCGCAACATGAAACACTAGAAGCTTCTCCAAAGCTTGTAACAAATCATCATCATGTTGAATCTTCTCAGCAACATGAGCCGATTTGATGAGCCTTTACCAAGTAGCTGCTCGCTCTTGGGCTAGCTAGTCATTCTGGTGGAATAAGCATCACCCTGGGAGACTAGAACCCAGCCCAACTCTTAGAACGTGAATCAATGGTGAGCGGGAGTACCCTGATGATTTTAGGCAAACCATCACAGCCATCAACGGATTTGATGCGTCTTTACCAGAAGCCGTACCCCTCTGGACTCGCCAACTCTTAGCAATGAAGCATCGGTGAGTTGAACACCCTATAGCTTTAAGCAAGCTATTACAGCTATCAACGGATTTGATAAGATCTTTACCAAGAGCCGTACCCCCTTGGATTAGCCACTTTTCAGTCCAAGACTATGGCAAGTGAAAACCATCCAGTTTTGGGTAACCTGGCAACCATAAATGGATTTGAGAATCGCACCAGGAGCCGTACCCTCAAGGTGAATCAACTTTTTCTTGTCGATTAGACATGGTAAGTTGAGAACCATTTGTTGTGTGGACTACGTCCAACACCAAGTGAAGCCAAGTACCAGGATAAGCTCAAATCAGTAACCAGGACCCACAATGTTAAGCAGCCAAGGGATATTATTCACAAGTATACAATCCAAACTGTGTTAAAAGTATATGCAGATATTATATAAAAAGTATATTTTTTTTAACTATTTTTTTGTTTTAAAAAAAAAACTGTAAAGAATGAAGTTCACCAATCACTGTACATATTAGTGAAAAGAATGAAAATAAGAACAAATAATCAAAAATACAAAGCATAAACACTTACAACCCAAGCACTTTACATACCAGAAGTAGCCTTCTTATTTGCTAGCAACCGTGCCTGAATACCTTCTACCAATGCCGTGGCCATAGATGACTCATTTCCAGATGGAGCAGTAGAAATTTGCAAGTGACTCGCTAACATCGCCTCCATCGAAGAAATAGTCAAAGGATACTCCACATCCGTCAGCATAAACACCATATGACCAGATTCTAATTCTAACATATGAACACCACATCCAGCATATAGCTTCCAGCGCAGAATCTCCCATTGCATTTGATCCTTCCATATGCCCGAAACAGGAGCATTAGGAGGAGCATCTAACATCAGCTTGAGATCAGCCCAGATTCGCAGACCAGGCCATGAAGACACAACCATTGGGTCAAACGGCATACTAGAATCAACAAGTCCATACAACGCCATAAGATCCATACGGTCAGCCCAAGACAATACACCCTGCAAACCCGTTGCCAATCGCACAGACCCATCACTGAAAGTAATCCGATGGGATACGCCACCAGGAAGTGTTGTAGAACGCTCAACCGTATAACCAGTAATGTTCCCATTGCCCAAGGGTAAGTCAGAATCGCTGTCAGAAGCTGCATCAATTAAATTCTCAGGATCACGCTTCTCAAAAGGAACTGTCTTACCACGGCGAATACGACGAGCCTGTTTCTGGCGAAGGGAACGTCTAGGTGTGGGATCAGAAGGTGTTGATTCAACCTTTACCTTAACCTCAGCAGCAGCAGGGGAAGCAGTAGAAGTAGACTCATGAATGTGTCCACCCAATGGACCACTAGGAGCTGCATCAGAAGTAGGATTAGGTTGAGTTCCAGGAATTGGTGGTGAAGGAGATGGCACATCAGATGTAGTAGGTATGGTGGTGGTAACAAAGGTGGTTGTAGGAACATGTGTGGTGGTGGTAGTAACAGGTGTGGTGGTGGAAGCATGAGTGGTGGTGGTAGTAGCAAAGATGGTGGTAGCAGGACCAGCAGTAGAACCCATAGGAGCAACCAAAGGTGAAGTAGAAGGACCAACGGAAGTAGCAACAAAACCAGAAGGAGTAGCAGCAGAACCAGGAGTGGGTGCAGACGAAGGACCAGTAGAATCAGCAGGCGTAGAAGAAGTCACACCACGAGGATGGTAAATAAATCTTTCCAGAATAGGTTGACTCTGACGCTTAACCATCTTTTCATAAAGGGCCTTTAGCTCATCAAAAGTCAAAGCCCGCACCCGTGCCCACGTCCAAGGAGCATTAAAATGTGCAGCAGACTGATATTTCACATAACGTTGCATCTGCTGGCGCTCCTCAGCCCGAGATAAAGGTCTGTTCCTTCTCTGTTTCTTAAGTTCCGCAGCAAGAGCCAACTGATGCTTACGCATCAATACCATAGCCCGCGGAATACAATTGTGTTCATCAACATCATCACCCAAAAGATCCTGAAACTGAGCATAATCCCGAGTGAGAACAGTCAACACTTGCATCCATTCACTATCACTCCAATGCATGGCATCATGCTGAATTTGTGCACGCCTGCGCTCTCGAAGCTCTTCCTCAGCAGCCCTATCAATATCAGCTTGAAGCCGACGAGCAGCCTCCTCACCAAGCCTTTCCTCTTCAGTCTGGCGATGGGTACGCTTGTGAGATGGGGATGGAGGATCAGTCATTGGGGCCTTGCCCTTGAAATCATGAGAGGGACCAGCATGAGAACCATCAGCAGGATCAGAATCACCACCCATAGAAGGGGGAATAGCACCAGGAGAAGGAACACTGGAGGACGTTGGAGGAACCGACAAATCATCATAAACTTTATCAGCAAAGGCAGCCTTTGCCAACAACGTCAAGCCATCCTCAACATTCTCCGCACCCTCTTCATCAGAATCTGAATGGACCACATGCTTCTTGCGACGCCGTTGTTGAGTTTCCAACGACTTGATGCGATCAGCCAGAGGAAGAACAAACTCCCTTGTAAGCTTCCGATGTTGGTTTAAATCAGCTTCCAAACAAATCATCCGCTCATGGTACCTGCGCATAAGATCAAGCAAAGATATCAGTGTAGTAGGCTCCTCCGCCTGCCCACCAAGAGAACTTGGATCAGGGAAAGCATCATTGGAGCCCGAAGCAACATGTGGGTCAACCTGTGGAGTACTAGCATCAAATGGTTTATCAGACGAGTGTGGGGCAGGACTAGGAGGTGGAGTCTCCATAAATGGAGACCTTTGTGGGACTGAGGAAGGACCAGCCTTGGTAGGAGATGGTTTTTCAACCACCACCTCCTCAACTAGCTCCTCCTCTACCATAGGAGTGGCACCAACAGTAGGAGCCTCCTCCTCCATGGGGTCATCATCAAGCACAACAAACTCAGGAGCCTCCTCCTCCTCACCCATAGGACCCTAAGCCAATCCCAACATGGCTTCAGTCAGGGGCCTCCATTCCCCAGTAAACCCATTGACCATATTGTAATACACTTTAGCTGTAAGTTTAGACGGCAAATACTCAGTCCTATCACGAGGAATGCAAACAAGGATTTGCTGAAGAAACCTAGGGTACATAAGAAACTTCTTTCTCGAACCAGCAGTAGACAAATTACTAACCATCCCCTCAAATAGATAATGAGAAAAATTAAACACTCTACCCTGGGCTAAGCAAATAAGACCAGTAGCCAAAGGAGTAGGGAAAGCATCCCAACTCCCAGACTTGGGGCTCATACAATGGATTAAAAAGTGGACCAGAAGCTTCCATTGGGGGGAAAACCTATTTTTCTGGAAGTTAAACTTCCCCCCATGTTCATATCCTAAAGCAGCCATCCCCTCTAATACTTCAACATTGGGGATGGATTCAACACCACCCTCATCCTGAAGATGAAGAGAAGAGCGTATAGAAGCCTCAGTCACCACATATGCACGTCCATCTATGGTAGCATAGAGTGCACGTGGACGACCAGCCACATTCACATGTTGAGCAGATGCCCAAAATTGACGAATCACACTATCATATATGGTGGGACAGGCAGTAAATGCAAACCTTAGGTTAGAAGCTTCAATGAAATCCAAGATGTCAGCAAAATGTTCACGATGTGGACCATCACCCAGATAAGCAACGCGGTTGTGAGCAGGTTGGTAAGCAAGAGCAGCCATGGATCTTGATTAATGGATGGAAGAACGATGGTGATTAGGGTGAAGAGAGTAGAAGCGGTTTTGTGTGTGTGTTAATTGGAATGAGTGAGTCAAGGGTGTATGTTGACCATATATAAAGAAAGTGGTAACTCTTCATTGACCCCTAATAATGGGGGGTTGCCCTTTCAAATTAAACCATAATTGCATAGTAACCACTTGCCCTTTTTAACATAGTTACCAACTCCCAATTAACCATGCTTTATTTAAACTTGTAAATACCAGAATTGGGAGCGTTGACCAAAAGTCAAAGCACACAATGATCAGACCAGGAGCAAAATGTGATTAACAAAGGACAAAAGGAATGAACAGTATGCCAGACCAGTACCAGGAGCCAAACACCACTTGACATGGAAGGATTTTAAACCCCCAGAAGCCAACCAATTATAACTAGAAGCTGACCAAAGAGGACCAGAAGCCAGTCATGTAAGGCCATATCCACCAGAAGAGAGCAAAATCCTCCATCAGAAGCACCACACACCATTAGAACCAATAAAATATGTTGTTAAAATCTATGAATATGTTAGTTTGTCTTAATATGTACACAAAGCCTCCCCTTAGGCTTTGCCTCCCCTCAATCCTAGACCTCAAGGATTGACCATCCCAATATGAACCACCAAGTGGTTAAACCTAGGACCATCAAAAGCTTTAGTCAGCAAATCAGCAACATTGTCATCTGTATTAACTTTAAGAACCTGTATCAGCTTTTTCTCATTGGCATCCCGTATAAAATGATGCCGAATTTCAATATGCTTCATCCGCTGATGAAAAACCGGATTCTTCACAATGCAAATAGTGCTTTGATTGTCAATAAAAATTTTTGTATTCATAAAATTGAAACCATAATCCAACATCTGATTTTGGATCCACAAAACTTGTCCACAACAACTAGCAGCAGCAACGTATTCAGCTTCTGTTGAAGAAGTAGCTACGATTGTCTGTTTCTTACATTGCCATGAAATAAGTCGACAAACCAAAAATTGACAACCACCAGTAGTAGACTTCCTGTCATTATTAGCACCAACATAGTCACTATCACTATAGGCTTCTAGAACAAACGGTGATTCTCTAGGATACCATAGACCCAATTTAGGTTGAGCCTTGATATACTTGAAAATCTTCTTCACTGCATTTAAGTTCGAAACCGTTGAAGTCACCTGGTGTCTAGAACAAGCACTTACTGCAAACATAATGTCTGGACGTGATGCAGTCAAATACATAAGAGAGCCAATCATAGACCTGTACATGTGAACATTTATCGGGGGGTCTGGCTCATTCTTAAGTTTGATTTTAGCAACTTCATAAGGAGTTGCTGCTGGTCCAAGAGGATCCATGTCAAACTTCTGAAGAATCTCATGGACATATTTATCTTGACTGATGAAAATCCCATCCGATTGTTGCTTGACCTGAAGACCAAGGAAGAATGACAGTTCTCCCATTGCACTCATCTGAAATTCGCCTTTCATCAAGTGTTCAAACTCATCACACCACTCCTTCCTTGTAGAACCAAAGATATGTCGTCCACATAAACCTGAACAAGGATAATATCCTTGGAATTCCGCCGAAGAAATAGTGTTTTGTCAATAGTACCTCTTCTATAGCCATTCTTTAACAAGAAAGTTGAAAGACGCTCATACCAAGCTCTAGGAGCCTGATGTAACCCATAAAGAGCCTTGACCACCTTGTAGACTTTCTTGGGATGAAGTGGATCTACAAACCCCTTAGGTTGAGTAACATACACTTCCTCGTCAATTTTTCCATAGAGAAATGCACTCTTGACATCCATTTGAAACACAGTAAAGCCAACATAAGAAGCAAAAGCCAAAAACAGACGAATGGCCTCGATCCTTGCAACCGGCGCAAAAACTTCAGTATAGTCAATGCCCTCAATTTAAGTGTGTCCTTGTGCGACAAGCCTAGCTTTATTCCTTACGACAATTCCCCGTGCATCCTTCTTGTTCTTGAGAATCCATTTGGTATTGATAGCTGTCTTTCCATCTGGTAAGTCAACCAGAACCCAAACATTCTGAAACAAGAATTGCTGCATTTCCTCCTGCATAGCCTCCACCCAACTTTGATCCTCAAGAGCATGAGAAACAGACCTAGGCTCCACCTGTGAAAGAAAACAAGCAAACAAATAGTGTTGAAAGTCCGTATGATTATTACGCTTTTGATCCTCAATATAGCCCACAAGAGCATGATGATCAGACGAGGCCTTCTGCTGCATTCTGCGTCTCTTGACGGTAGAGCCAGGATCTCCAATAATTTGAGTGGTAGGATGATCTTTATGTGATTGCAAGACTGGATTGGAAGAAACCTCCACTTCTGGTGCCAAGTTATTGAGATCACCAACAAAGTCAGCATCATATGAAGCATTTTGGAAAATCCCATCTATCGGTTGTTTATGAATATCATCCAGCTTGGTAGAAGACTTCTTTTCATGGTTCCCCAAATCGGAAGGACTGGAGAAACGAGTATTGGAAGCAGACTCACTAGCCGGAGTACCAGTAGGTAATAAGCAAGCACTAGGAGCAGAAGTTGGAGTACCAGGAGCAACTTTGTCAGTAGGCTCAACCAAGGGAAACTCAAAACTACCTTGAGCAGCTGCTTTAGTAGCTTCTTGTTGTTGTTTGAGAAGAGTGTCAAGAGCTGCTTGGGAATCCTGTACATCCAATGGAGTTGCATCACTAGGAGGAGTAGGAGAAACCGTGGTGGAATAACATGGAACCACAAAAATGTCATCCTCATCATCTGAATCAGAAAGACTAGAAGGAACACCAGTACTAGAAGTTGCAAACACTTATGGTCCTTGATAGGTGTGTAAACACCCATCTTTTCTACCACTTAATTACAATAATAACCGGACCAAAACGTGTATTTTATGTCTTTATGTCGGAATTATGCGTGGTTTGTGTTTTTGTTGTGATTTAGGACGAAAAGGTGAAAAGTGGAGAAAACACGGAAATTCACGGGCATTTACGGACTTTTATTGAAGAAAAAGATGAAAGACGAAGTCAAGAAGTCAAAAGTGCAAAAAGAACGGAAGTCCACGACCAATTCTGAAGATTTATCGAGGAATAAGTCAAAAGACGGACGTTTATCGAAAGCCGAAGAATTCAAGTCTATTTTATTGAAGAATTTAAAGACGAGTTCAAAAGAAATCCCAAGCCACAAGTCATTATTGTCCAAGTTTAAAGAAGATTAGAAGGAAAAAGGACTAATGATGCAATTAATGAAGAATATATGCTTAAGGGCTTAATCTTGTAATTAACAAGAAAGGAAGGAGGGGAGGAAGCTTCCTTAATCCTCCCCTATAAATAGTTTAGGATTGTTTATTTTTCATTTTGTTGGCTAAGTGTGACAATTAGTCTTCCACCTTTTAATTACCTTGCACTTTTAATTACCTTGTCAATTTAAATACTTGTCAAATTTAATTACCTTGTCTTGCACTTAATTACCATTTAATTCCAAGTAAGTTTTTCTTTTAATTCTTGTTAATCTTTATTTTATCTTGTTAATCTCATTCTACCTTTCTTTAATCTTTGTGTTGATTTGTTTATGTTCAAGTTCTTTATTTTTGGTTGATTTGATCAAAGTGGTTTTGATTATCTTGATCTTTATTGTTTGATTTGTTGTTTTGGATTGATTGTTTATGTTATTTAGATGTTTTGTTATTAGTTTGTTTTAATCTTTTTGTTGATTTGGTTAAGTTTTTATTAGATCCGTGCCTTTTTAGCCTTCCTTGTTCTTCGGATCTCATTACTGATCTTGCCTAGATTCGTACCCAGTGATAGGTGTGTAAACACCCATCCTTTTACCACTTAATTCGGGCTTAAACGAGACCAAAACACGTATTTAATATCATTTGTTTGGAATTATGCGTGGTTTTTGTGTTTATTGTGTTTTCAGAGACAACCGGATGAATATTGAATAAAACATAGGATTGCACGGGTTTTACTGAAGAAAAAGACTCAAGATAAAGTCTAATGTCCAAGAGATGCAAAAGATTTGAAGTCACTGGGCCTATTCGAAGATTTATCGAGGAAAAGGACCAAAGATGGAAGATTTATATAAGTCAAAGAAATTCAAGTCTATTAAACGAAGAAATTAAAAGACGAGTTGAATTTAATCGACGACAAATCCCGAATCAGAATCGAAAACGGAAACTTTTCTGAAAAGACGAAAAGACAAGAAGAACGGGAGAAAGCCCACTCACCAACCAAAAGAAACACCTATAAATAGGGAACCCCTCACACACATAGTTAGCTAGCCTGGAGTTTTCTCTCCTTCCCTTTTTTCTCTTTTTTGTTCGTTCCATCACAATCACCACTAGGGTGATTGATGATTTTAATCTTTGTTCTTCCAATCTTGTTGTTTTAATCTTTGTTTAATCTTGTTAAAACATTAATCATTCAATACAAAGTCTTGTTTAATCTTTCCATTTAATCTTGTTCTTCATCATCTTCTTTTGCAAGTTCTTAAGTTTTCCATTTGATTCAAGTTTGATCTTAAAAAGTTGTTGATTTAGTGTTTTTATTGGTGGGATTTGTTGTCTATAGTATTTAAATGATTTGTGTTTAATTTGGTAAAACCTTTTTAAGTATTTGGTTTGATTTTGATTAAAATTCGAGCTCCTTGTTCTTCGTTGTCTGCTACTGTTCTGGGTTTCCAGACTTCCGAACCAGCTAAAACTTCCGAACCAGCTAAAACTTCCGAACCAAGCGTTCATTCGGAAAGTTCCGAACCAAGCATTAAGTTCCGAATGAGTTCGAAGTTCCGAACCAATTTTTGAAGTTCCGGATCAAGCCAAGACTTCCGAACCAGCTAAAACTTCCGAACCAGCTAAAACTTCCGAACCAGCTAAAACTTCCGAACCAAGCGTTCATTCGGAAAGTTCCGAACCAAGCATTAAGTTCCGAATGAGTTCGAAGTTCCGAACCAATTTTTGAAGTTCCGGATCAAGCCAAGACTTCCGAACCAAGCACCTTCATTCGGAAGGTTCCGAACCAAGCAAGAAGTTCCGATCCAAGCCTTCATTCGGAAGTCCTAAACTTCCGAACCAATCCAGAAAGTTCCGAACCAATTGCTTTTCAAAAGTTCCGAATGGATGAACAGTAACTTCCGGATGAGTTGTCTTTGAGTAAGTTCCGAATCAAGGGTAAAAGTTCCGAATCAATTTTCTTGTAGTGTTACTGTTTTTCTGTTTTACTGTTTCTTTACGTTTATCTCACAAATTATATTTTATATTTCATACTTTGATTTCAATTTTAATTTTGATCCAAATTTCACTTTTAATTCACATTTTTATTAATTGTTATTAAAGTAATCGTGTTTGATCTAAATTTCCATTTTAACAGTAAGTAGATTAGAAAACCAAACCCTTTTGTTTAGTAACCAAGAACAATCATTCCACTTAAGACTGAGATCAATTCGAGAGGATATCGAGAGTAAAATTGAACCTAGAAAAAAACATGTATCAAATGGCGCCGCTGCCGGCTCTTCTCGTTAAGATCAAAAGTTTTTTGTGAGAACTTGGATTTTGGGATCCGTTCTCCGTGAACGTTACTTTTTCATAAAAATTTTCAAAAATCCTAAAAAATATAAAATTTTCAAAAAATACAAAAAAATTAAAAAACATAAAAACCAAAAATATTTGTGCTTTGCTTTTCTTTGTTCGTTCTTTAGCAGGTGTATGCGCACTCGATCCACGTCATATCAAGAGCCCGAGCCTCTCGATCACTTAGACATGGCCGGTGTACCACCTCCAAACAATAATAACAACAACAACATGAATAATAACAACAACAATGAGCACCTTCCGGATAATCGCCCGATGATTGAATTGCTGCAAGCTCATGTCGATGGCAACACGGATCCAATTGTTATACCACCAATTGCCGCCAACAATTTCGAGCTAAAATCAGGCTTTATCCAGATGGTCTCCGCTCAACCATTCTTGGGACGTACCATTGATGATCCACACGACCACATCAAGAGATTTCTACAACTCACCAACACGGTCAAGTTCAATGGAGTTCCACAAGAAGTTATAAGGTTACAACTTTTTCCCTTTTCTTTAGAGGGACAAGCCCGGCATTGGCTTGCTAAGGAACCGCCACAGAGTATTCTCTCGTGGACGGATTTGGAAACAAAGTTTATCAACTACTTTTTTCCACCCTCTCGTACTACCGCTTTGCGGAATGAGATCATAAATTTTGAACAAAAGTACGATGAGTCATTCAGTGAATCTTGGGATCGCTTTAAAGATCTTTTAAGAAAATGCCCACAACATGGTTTTACCAAAGTACATCAAATCAATACTTTTTACAATGGTTTAAGCATGAGTGACCAAGATTCACTGAACAGTGCCTCGGGGGTAATCTATTGGCTAAGACTTCCAATGCTGCTTGGGACATCATTGAGAACAAATCTCGTGTGCAAACCAAGAGTGTTAGGACCAATGTTGCTAGTGCTAGCACTAATGACAGCGACAAGCGATTAGACAAAATCACCACGCTTCTTGAATCGCTTGTCACCCACACCGTCAGCAACAACAACAGCAACAACGCCAAAAACGCTCAAGTGAACGCTGTCAGCCAACCTTGTGAGATATGCAGTGGTCCTCACTCTTACACAACTTGTATCGCCACCCAAGATTACCCTGCTGAGAATATAAATGCGGCATATGGCACATATCCTCAACCTGCTTATCAAGCCAGACCTCAAGGTGACGTAATTTGCTTAGCTATCGATCCAACAACTACCTTTCACGACCTGGTTTTCCTCCAACCAACCCAAACCAACAACAAAACCTTAACCGCCCTCCTCAACAACAACAACAACCTCGACAACCATACATCCCACCTCACAAGAAGCAACAACCACCTCAACGTAACAATCAAGTCTACCAACAACCAGCCTACCAACCACCTGCATACAATGCTCCTCCCAACCAAGCCACCACTGCATTACACCAAGAGGTTGCAACTTACATGAGGACCAATGATGTGATTGTGGGAAATCTCCAAGAGGAAGTGCGCAATTTGAAGGCAGACTTGGTCAAGCAAGGAAATGATTTGAGAGCTGACATGAGAAACACGTTGGATAGCCAGACTAATGATTTGAGGAACATGATGGCTAGTTTCTTCCAAAGTAGTCCACCCTCTTCTTCGGGTACTCTTCCGAGTAACACCGTTGCGAACCCAAGAGGGGAGATGAAAGCAATCACCACTCGAAGTGGTAAAGGTACCAAGGAACCGGAGCTTCCTATACCTCCACCGGTGGTTGTGACTAAGGAGAACGAGTCACCTGCTCCTGTTCCTCACCCTTCTCCTTCCCCAATTTCTCCACCTCTTCTTTCTACCCCTCCTCCACCCGTGGTTGTGAGTGATCCTATTCCCCTAAAGCCTTCCTCTTCTTCCAATATACCTTATCCTTCAAGGTTGAGGAAAGAGAAGCAAAAGAGCAAGGATGATATTCAGGTTTCGAATTTCCTTAAAATGTTCAAACAACTGAATTTCAATATCTCCTTCGCTGAGGCTCTCGCTCACATGCCCAAATACGCCAAAATGTTTGAAGATCTTCTGAGCGACAAGGAAAAGCTCCTCGATCTCGCCAACACCCAACTTAATGAGAACTGCTCTGCAGTGCTCTTAAGGAAATTGCCAATCAAGCTTGGTGATCCGGGTCGTTTTCTTATCCCTTGCCATTTCCCGGGAGTAGAGAATTGCATGGCCCTAGCCGATCTAGGTGCTAGTATTAATCTCATGCCTCTAAGTGTTTGGAAGCAATTATCTCTCCCAGAGCTAGTCCCCACCAAAATGACTTTGGAATTAGCTAACCGTACGGTTGCTTATCCAGTGGGGATAGCCGAAGATGTCATCGTAGGAGTCGACAAATTCACCTTCCCTGCCGATTTTGTTGTCGTCGACTACGAGATGGACCCCCGTGTGCCACTCATTGTTGGTCGTCCATTCTTGAGGATCGGTCGCACTCTCATTGATGTTGAAGCCGGTGAGCTTATCATGAGAGTGGGTGACGATAAAGTAGTCTTCAACATGGGAAAGCTTTCTAAACAGCCTTATTCTTACGAGAGTGTTAATTGTTTTGACGTTCTTGATGAGGCTTGTGAAGAACACTTCAAGGATGCTTGTAAAAACATTCCTATCTCTCTTCCCAATGTTGAGACCGTTTCCTCTATCGACTCATCACTATCTCTATTTGGAGAAAGTGATTTCCTTTGGAAAGATTTGGAAGCCACCTTGGAAGATGTGAAGCAAGACAATGACAATTCTACTGCCACATGGGATGACGATCTCAGTTTCATTGCAAACCTCCTCAGAGAAGACAATCCTTCCCCTCCATCTCCCACTGTTATTGCTATCGATACTCTGACTTCGAATACGCCTCCCGTCGACAATCCTCCGGATTTGGAACTTAAGGAGTTGCCACCCCATCTTGAGTATGTATTCCTCGAAGAAGAGAAGAAGTCGCCAGTCATCATTGCTAAGGATTTGAAGGATGAAGAGAAAGCCCGACTTGTCGCTGTGTTGAAAGATCATAAAAAGGCTATCGCTTGGAAGATTTCCGATATTTGTGGAATTGATCCTCACTTCTGCACGCACAAAATTCTCATGGAGGACGACTATAAGCCCACTATTCAAAGCCAACGAAGGGTGAATCCAAAAATCCATGACGTCATCAAAACAGAGGTTATCAAACTTCTTGATGCGGGTATGATTTACCCTATTTCGGATTCACCATGGGTTAGTCCAATCCATTGTGTGCCCAAGAAGGGCGGAATAACCGTTGTTCCCAATGAACACAACGAGTTGATTCCTGCTCGTCTCGTTACTGGGTGGAGAGTTTGTATAGACTACCGCAAAATCAATGATGCCACGAGAAAGGATCATTTCCCTCTACCTTTCATGGACCAAATGCTTGAATGCTTAGCAGGTAATGAATATTACTGCTTTCTTGATGGTTTCTCGGGTTATTTCCAAATACCCATCGATCCCCAAGATCAAGAGAAGACTACATTCAATTGTCCCTATGGCACTTTCGCTTACAAAAGAATGCCTTTTGGCTTATGTAATGCGCCCGGGACTTTCCAAAGGTGCATGTTAGCTATCTTCCATGACATGGTTGAACAAACCATAGAAGTCTTCATGGATGATTTCTCGGTCTTTGGGGATTCCTTCTCTGCTTGCCTTGCCAATTTAGAACGTATGCTAAAGCGGTGCGAAGACACTCGCCTTGTTCTAAATTGGGAAAAATGCCATTTTATGGTAAAAGAAGGCGTCGTGCTTGGACATAAGATCTCGAAAGCCGGTCATGAAGTAGACCGTGCTAAAGTCGATGTTATCGCAAAGTTGCCTCCACCTTCAACCGTGAAGGGTGTGAGAAGTTTCTTGGGTCATGCGGGCTTCTACCGTCGATTTATCAAAGATTTTTCTCAAATCGCTCGCCCGATGACCCACCTCTTGGAAAAAGATACTCCTTTATCTTCTCCAAAGAGTGTCTTGAAGCATTCAACTCGCTTAAGGATAAGCTAACTAAGGCACCCGTCTTGGTTACCCCTAATTGGGAGCTACCCTTTGAGTTGATGTGCGATGCTAGTGATTTTGCTATTGGAGCGGTTCTTGGACAAAGAGTGAACAAACACTTCCAACCGATCCATTACGCTAGCAAGACAATGACGGGGGCACAATTGCATTATACGACAACCGAAAAAGAGCTTTTAGCTGTTGTCTATGCTTTTGAAAAATTCCGCCCCTATCTTGTCCTTTCTACCACCATTGTGTATACCGATCATTCCGCGCTGAAGTACTTGTTGACAAAGCAAGATACCAAACCAAGACTTCTTCGCTGGGTTTTGCTGCTCCAGGAATTTAAAATCGAAATCCGCGATAAAAAAGGAGCAGAAAACCTAGCCGCGGACCATCTTAGCAGACTTGAGGATCCTTACCAAGGGGATCATCCGACCAAAGAAATTAATGATTCTTTTCCCTTGGAGACCTTAATGTCTATAAACTCGAAGCCGAATGAAACCCCGTGGTTTGCGGACTTTGCAAACTACTTGGCGGGTGGAATTCTCAAGGAAGGGTTGACGTCCCAGCAAAAGAAAAAGTTCTTCACCGACATCAAGACTTACTTTTGGGACGACCCTTACCTATTCAAACAATGTGCTGACCTGATTATTCGCCGATGTGTTGATGGACCGGCAGCGTCTGAAATCCTTAATGCTTGCCACAAAGGACCCACCGGTGGTCACTTTGGTCCCAACTACACTGCTAAAAAAGTGTTTGATTCGGGATTTTATTGGCCCTCCATATACCGTGACGCTCACGATATGGTTAAAAGATGTGATGTTTGCCAAAAGCAAGGCAAAATCACACATAAAGACGAGATGCCTCAGAATTTCATTCAAGAGTGTGAAATTTTTGATGTTTGGGGTATCGACTTTATGGGGCCATTCCCTTCGTCTAAAGGAAACAAATACATCCTTGTAGCTGTTGACTACGTTTCAAAGTGGGTTGAAGCCAAAGCTTTGCCTACTAATGACGCAAGGGTGGTTTGTAACTTTTTGAAAGCTCTATTCGCTAGATTCGGTGTGCCTCGCGCCATTATTAGTGATCGTGGGACTCATTTCTGCAATGACCAATTTGCTCGAGTCATGGCTAAGTACGGTGTAAACCATCGTCTTTCCACAACCTACCACCCACAAACTAATGGCCAGGCTGAAATATCCAACTGAGGGCTGAAGCGAATTCTTGAAAGGACTGTGGGAGAGCATCGGGCCTCATGGGCTGATAAACTTGATGATGCTTTGTGGGCTTTCCGTACTGCTTACAAGACCCCGATCGGCTGTACGCCTTATCGTCTTGTGTACGGGAAAGCGTGCCACCTCCCCATTGAGTTGGAGCACAAGGCTTATTGGGCCTTGAAGTGGGCTAATTTTGATATAAACAAAGCCGGTGACCTACGCAAGATCCAACTCAATGAGCTGAATGAACTCCGTAATGAGGCTTATGAAAATTCTTTGATCTATAAGGAAAGGACTAAGCTCATTCACGATTCTAAGATTAAAAACCGAGAGTTCCATGTTGGAGACAAAGTCTTACTTTTTAACTCTCGGTTGAAAATCTTCTCGGGAAAGCTCAAATCTCGTTGGTCCGGCCCATTCACCATTGCCCAAATTTTTCCATATGGTACTCTCGAGCTCGCTCAACCTAATGGACCTAATTTTAAGGTGAATGGCCAACGAGTGAAGTTGTACTTTGGTGAGGACACCTCTCAGGAGGTGATTCCATCCCTCACCACGTCCCCCATGAACTAATTTTGGGTCGAGTCAGGCTCGTGACTCGGTTATCAAAAACAAGCGCTCCTCGGGAGGCAGCCCGAGTATCTATCCTTTTATGTTTTAATCCCCTAAGTGTGGGGGGGAACTTCTATATGTGTTTGTCTTTGTGTGGTGTGATTACAGGGATAAGTACACTCTTGGAATCTTTAAAGAACCGTGCTCCCGTGTTATCCAAAATCCGGTTCTATCTCTCAACTATCATGATTCAATTTTCTTCATACTCACATTTGAAATTGATCACTTTATTCGTCTCTTCCTTAACTTGAGTTAACCAACGTGCACAATGTCATAAGTGTAGGGGAAACTTTTCCCACATGCTTAAACATTGAGGACAATGTTTATCTTAAGTGTAGGGGGGACCTCTATCGAAGTTTTAAGTGGACTTTTCCATGAAAATGCCTTCATTTAACCGGAAAATCATATTTTTCAACATTTTTCAAATTTTTTATTAACTTTGGCCATTTAGTTGTAATTTTTAAATTTTTATCGTTGCTTTCATATGTATATATCCCGCAATAAAGTCAAAAATATTAATAAAGTGGTGTAGCTAGTTTAGAAATCTTTGACATATTAGGCCCGTTGCGTTTATTTTGACTCAACCCGAATAGACTTATCCAAGTTTATTCTAGCTAGTATCCTTAACCATGTAGACCTTAATTGGTTTATTAGGCTAAGTGTCCACGAGTCTAATTACTTGAGGTTTTAAATTGTGGAGGACGAGAAATGATAGAGTCAATTATAAGTCGGTATTCTTGCGCAAGCTCACTTGGTGTAATTATTTGCCTATTCTCCCATCACTTGCTAATAATTTATCTACAATAAGTAAGGTCGTACGATTTGAAAAGTTACTTAGCTTCTAGCCCAAGATCGTTTAAAAGTTGCTCGGTAATGATAAGAGTTCATAGCCAAGGCATAACTTATGAAGCGGGGCGCGAAGATTGGCGAGTCCGAAAAGGCCCTAACAAGGCATGAGGATTCAATTTTATTGCTGAAGATCCAAAGTGATGTGAAAAGCATTATTCCTAAAGTCAATATGAAGGATCAACACTCACGACGAAAAGCAATCAACTCCCATAAAGATCATGGAGAAGTCTATCCGAAAAGACCCTAACAAGGTATGAGGATAAATAGATCCAAGTCCGAAAAGGAGGCGGATCGTTGTATCTCAAAATCCCAATTAGAGATTGAAGAAATAATCATGAAGTCGTGGTCAACAAAGTTGGAGTACCCCTCAAAAGTCTCCAAGTGAAGAAACTCTATTATGATGAGAAGACCATTATCTCAAGAACGTCTCTCGAAGATATGAAGTATGAAGTACATGCCAAATATCGGCCCGAGAAAGGTCTCAAATCGTGAACCAAGTTATGCCAAGATATGAACTTTTTGATATCCCGAGAAGCAGTTTTAAGAGATTTTGTCCTTTAGCTAACTATTGATCAAATCGTCCTACTTTGCTTTCAGCCCTAATAAACTATCGAAATAAGTCCAAAAATGCATCTTCATGATCATTCCAAGACAAAAATAAAATATAAGAGATACACTTAGGAATAAGGGAGTTTAAGCATTTAATTAAGCCATGTGTGTAAGTGTTTGAATTGCTAACTTATAATAACAATGATCTCGTTTTTAAGCTTAGTTTGGGGAACGTGAAACTTGAGGGTGATAAATCTTCGCAGCGCCAAAGCCCTAATGTAAGTCATCGATTTCTTTGCAAGTTATTTCCATATAGCTATTTTCAAGTGAAAATGGTTTTCTATCCTTTTGTTTCCTTCAAAGTCTTAATTCCCTTTAGTACTTTAATTTTTGTTTAGTAGTATTTTAAATAAGGCCAAGGTTGATTAATTATGAGAAAAGTGTAAGCTTGCTTTATCACTAAGCATTGCATGAGGGCATGGCAATGGTTAAGTGTAGGGGATTTGATAGGTGTGTAAACACCCATCCTTTTACCACTTAATTCGGGCTTAAACGAGACCAAAACACGTATTTAATATCATTTGTTTGGAATTATGCGTGGTTTTTGTGTTTATTGTGTTTTCAGAGACAACCGGATGAATATTGAAGAAAACATGGGATTGCACGGGTTTTACTGAAGAAAAAGACTCAAGATAAAGTCTAATGTCCAAGAGATGCAAAAGATTTGAAGTCACTGGGCCTATTCGAAGATTTATCGAGGAAAAGGACCAAATATGGAAGATTTATATAAGTCAAAGAAACTCAAGTCTATTAAACGAAGAAATTAAAAGCCGAGTTGAATTTAATCGACGACAAATCCCGAATCAGAATCGAAAACGGAAACTTTTCTGAAAAGACGAAAAGACAAGAAGAACGGGAGAAAGCCCACTCACCAACCAAAAGAAACACCTATAAATAGGGAACCCCTCACACGCATAGTTAGCTAGCCTGGAGTTTTCTCTCCTTCCCTTTTTTCTCTTTTTTGTTCGTTCCATCACAACACCACTAGGGTGATTGATGATTTTAATCTTTGTTCTTCCAATCTTGTTGTTTTAATCTTTGTTTAATCTTGTTAAAACATTAATCATTCAATACAAAGTCTTGTTTAATCTTTCCATTTAATCTTGTTCTTCATCATCTTCTTTTGCAAGTTCTTAAGTTTTCCATTTGATTCAAGTTTGATCTTAAAAAGTTGTTGATTTAGTGTTTTTATTGGTGGGATTTGTTGTCTATAGTATTTAAATGATTTGTGTTTAATTTGGTAAAACCTTTTTAAGTATTTGGTTTGATTTTGATTAAAATTCGAGCTCCTTGTTCTTCGTTGTCTGCTACTGTTCTGGGTTTCCAGACTTCCGAACCAGCTAAAACTTCCGAACCAGCTAAAACTTCCGAACCAAGCGTTCATTCGGAAAGTTCCGAACCAAGCATTAAGTTCCGAATGAGTTCGAAGTTCCGAACCAATTTTTGAAGTTCCGGATCAAGCCAAGACTTCCGAACCAGCTAAAACTTCCGAACCAGCTAAAACTTCCGAACCAGCTAAAACTTCCGAACCAAGAGTTCATTCGGAAAGTTCCGAACCAAGCATTAAGTTCCGAATGAGTTCGAAGTTCCGAACCAATTTTTGAAGTTCCGGATCAAGCCAAGACTTCCGAACCAAGCACCTTCATTCGGAAGGTTCCGAACCAAGCAAGAAGTTCCGATCCAAGCCTTCATTCGGAAGTCCTAAACTTCCGAACCAAGCCAGAAAGTTCCGAACCAATTGCTTTTCAAAAGTTCCGAATGGATGAACAGTAACTTCCGGATGAGTTGTCTTTGAGTAAGTTCCGAATCAAGGGTAAAAGTTCCGAATCAATTTTCTTGTAGTGTTACTGTTTTTCTGTTTTACTGTTTCTTTACGTTTATCTCACAAATTATATTTTATATTTCATACTTTGATTTCAATTTTAATTTTGATCCAAATTTCACTTTTAATTCACATTTTTATTAATTGTTATTAAAGTAATCGTGTTTGATCTAAATTTCCATTTTAACAGTAAGTAGATTAGAAAACCAAACCCTTTTATTTAGTAACCAAGAACAATCATTCCACTTAAGACTGAGATCAATTCGAGAGGATATCGAGAGTAAAATTGAACCTAGCAAAAAACATGTATCACCCAGCCAATATTCCGAATAGGGGATTGCCAGTTTGTGCTCTATTCGGAACATTAAACATTCCGAGTAAGGGTTTTGCATTTGTGCTTTATTCGGAATATTAAATATTCCGAGTAAGGCAACTTTCCGAATAGGGCCCATATTCCGCATAGGAAGGATATTCCGCATAGGCTTGATTCTTCCGAATAGGGATATCTTCCCGAATAGCAGTTTATTCCGAATAAGCTGAATATTCCGAATAGGGTTGGTTATTCCGCATAGGGACAATATTCCGAGTAAGCACTATTCCGCATAAGACTTCATTCCGAGTAGACAAAATATTCCGCATAGGAGGATATTCCGAATAGGTGACAACATTCCGAATAGCCATCTATTCCGAATAGGAGTTTATTCCGGATAGGGAGATCTTAGTTTTTAGCTTTCTGCCTTTTTATTTTAAACTTTATTTTTCCCGCCTTTTCCCTTAATTGCACTTTAAGTTTATTTGCCTTAGTTTAAGATTTAGTTTTAGTTGCGTTTTGAGTTTGCCTTAGTTAAATTTAAGTTTGCGTTATTTACATTAGTGCCCTTTAATTTTAGTCTTGCTTTTTAATACTTGCACTTTGTTTTAATTAGACTTAGATTTACTTTAACGCACCTTTACTTTAATTGTTCTGCACATTTCATTTACTACAACGACACATTTTTGTTTCACCAAAGAACGACTGAGTCGCACATTAAACACAAGTTTTTCAATTCGAAGAGAACAACACTTCGAACTTAATTTTTATATGGGCCAAAAGCCTTGTATCAAATGGCGCCGCTGCCGGCTCTTTTCGTTAAGATCAACAGTTTTCTGTGAGAGACACGTTGCTTTTTGGGGTCCGTTCACTTGTGAACGTTACTTTTCTTGCATAAAAAATTCCAAAAACTCATAAAAATAAAAAATTGATAAAAAACCATAAAAATTAAAAATTTCAAAAATCCAAAAAGATTTTATCTTTATTGTGTATATATATTGTCTTTGTGTTTGGTTTTGTTTTCTTTTGCATTTTCAGGTGTATGCGTACTAGATCTTCTAATTATCAAGAGCCCGAGCCTCAAGAAGATTTAGATATGGCAGGTGTTAACAACAACAACATTCCACCGAACCTGAATAATAATAATAACAACAATGCTCTTCCACAGCCCGATCTTCGGACCATGGAGGAACTTTGTCAACCAACCATGTTTGGACGAGGAGGACCGATTGCGCCGATGCAAATCAACGCTCCTGAGTTTTCGTTGAAGCATCACATGATTCAGCAAGTGCAAACAAACCCATTTAGAGGATTGCCTGATGATGATGCCAACAAACACCTCGACAAGTTCATTACAATCACCTAAAGCATGAAGTTGCCTGGGGCCACAATGGATGTACTTCGCCTACAACTCTTCCCACATACTTTATCGCATCATGCCGAGAAATGGTTTGATCGTCTCCCAAAGAATTCTATTCACACTTGGGATGACATGACTCAACGCTTTCTATCGCACTACTTTCCACCATCCATGGTCACAAGTCTTCGCAACCAGATCAGCGGTTTCATGCAAGACCCTGATGAATCTCTTTTTGACGCTTGGGAGAGATATAATGTCTTGATCGACCGTTGTCCAAACCACAACATGCTTCCCGTCACATTGATTGATACTTTCTACAACGGTTTGACTTTTCGAGATCGTGATACGATCAATGTAGCCGCCGGTGGCACATTCATGAAAAGGAGACCCGAGGAGTGTAGAGAGTTAATTGAGAACATGACTACTCACCACAAGAACTGGGATTCCTCTGCATCTTCAAGGAACAACCCGAGAGTCAATGTTTCCTCAACCTCAGCAAACCCTGAGATGACCGAACTCACCCGCATGATGGCCGAAATGAGCAAAAGTATTACGCTTCTCGCTTCAAACCAACAACAACAACAAGTTAAAGCGGTTGCTAATCCTTGTGAAACATGTGGCGGTCCTCACTCATACACCGATTGTCCTTCGACACAAGGAAATCCGGAAAATGTGTATGCAGCTTACGGTAATTATTCACCGGAAAATTACCAAGCTAGACAACAAGGGGATAGAAACCTGCTGAGCTACCGTTCAAACAATTACCTTTCACCCGGTTTTTCTCCTCAAAACCAAAATCCCGCCAACAACTATAATAGAAGCAACCAAATCCCACCTCGTTCTTCTAACCCTTATCAACCACCCACCCAACAACAACCACCCATTAATCCCGATGTTGACACCATCATGAGAACTCAAGGTGAGCAAATCAAGAATCTACAAAGCCAAATAATCAATTTGAAAGGAGATATCTTGAAGCAAGGAAATGACATCAGAACCGAGGTTCGTGATAATCTTCAATCCTCCTTCATCACTCAAACAACTGAATTAAAGAATCTGTTGGCTAGTTTCTTGCCCGAAGCTCAATCTTCTTCTTCTTCGGGTTCTCTACCTTCAAACATCGTCACCAATCCGTGAGCTAATGTGAGTGCTATAACTACGCGTAATGGAATTACCATTGTCAATCCACCTGACCCACCACCATCATCTACACCTCCTCCACCACCATATATCCCTACTCCTCCTACCCCTAGTGTTAGTACAACATTACCGTCTCTGCCTCGTCATGACAATGTATCTCGGAAGGACCCTTCACCATCACAACCTTCACCGACTACACCTTCACCTAACCCTTATCAACCTAGAATCCCATACCCTTCTCGCATAGGCAAGACCAACGAGCTAACCAAGAATGACTGTCAAGTATCGAAATATGTGGATATGCTATCTAAAATGACCATCAACATTAGCCTTGTTGAAGCACTTTGCCACATGCCGAAATTTGTCAAAGCATTCAAGGAATTGCTTAGCAAGAAAGAGAAGCTGATTGAACTCGCCAACACACGATTAAATGAAAACTGCTCTGCAGTCCTTCTTAGAGAACTTCCGGAAAAACTTGGAGATCCCGGTCGTTTTGTGTTGCCTTGCGTGTTCAACAAAACTGAAGAATTTACTACCCTCGCTGATCTCGGGGCTAGTATTAATTTGATGCCACTGAGTGTTTGGAAAACACTATCATTGCCCGATCTCATTCCTACAAAGATGACTCTTGAACTTGCAAATCGCACTCTCGCTTACCCCGTCGGTATAGCCGAAGACGTGTTTATTAAAGTTGGCGCATTTACTTTCCCGGTCGATTTTGTCGTAGTTGATTATGAAATGGACCCTCGTATTCCTTTAATACTTGGCCGACCATTCTTGAGATCCGGACGTGCTTTAGTGGATGTAGCCGAAGGTGAGTTAATCTTAAGAGTCGGGAAAGATTCACAAATTTTCAAAATGGGGCAGCTTACAGGTAAATCTTTTGGACGAGAATTAGTCAATATGATTAATGTGCTCGATGACTTTGTCATCTACGACAATCCTCTATTCGACTCTTGCATTGATAATCCACTTTTTAAAGATGATGTGGATGATTCTCGCCCCAATTTGGAAGCTTCTCCCATTTATGATTCACCACCGGTCTTTGATGCTTATGATGATGATGACTCTAGCTCAGATTCGGATGATTTTGATTGTACTTCTGAGTATCCCGAGCTGCCTACATATGATGATTTTGATGAGGCCGATACTCTCTCGAGCGATTCTTCACATGATGAAGATCCTCCGCCATCACTCGATCCTACTTTGGACGATTACTCATTCGAGGAAGACTTCTCTATGTTTCTCAATACATACTTCCCTCATGAGAGTGATGCACCTCCTCTGGACTTTGAATCTTATCGTCTTGATCCTACTTTGGATTTGAAGAAAATTTTATCCAAGGAAAAGAAACCGGTTGACACCGAAATCCGTTGCACGTATGATTTACCACCTCTTTGTCCCCCTTCTGAGGACGAGGTTGTGCTTCTTTGCGGATCTTCTTCACACTCGGCTGCGCCTGAGTGTTATTTTCCCTTAAAGGAAAAGGTGTTCGACCCCGGTATAGATATTTTGCAGCCATCTCAGTATCCACCTGATGAAATAAAAGGAAATATCTTTGGAACTCATGGAAATCTGCTTGCACCGCTTTCTACTTGCATCCACCATGCTCCATCACTGCTTAAGGGAACCTTGCCTCTTCTTTGGCTTTCCTTGTTCGCCTTAAGCTTGTGCTATGTGATGGACGAAAACTATGTCTTTGATCCTGGTGGATATGTTTCATGCTTCTTCCGGTGATAATCAAGGTCGAGTCAGGCTCACGACTCGGTAAACAAAAATCAAGCGCTTCTTGGGAGGCAACCCATGCATCTATCTTTTCGCTTTCTTTATCATAAGTGTAGGGGGGACCCTTTGGTTTGCTATTTCCTCTCCTCACTTCTTCATCAGGGATTCGAGCTTCAATGATCCACTTTTGATGATTCTTGACGACCCGTGATTCCGTGTTCTATTTCATCCCGGTTCTATCCTAAACTCTTTTCGATTCACTATTTTATATTTTCTCAATATTAAAATAGGAATCTCTTTAGTTGTCTTTTCCTTAGCAAAATTTAAACAACGTGCACAATGTCCTAAGTGTAGGGGAGTTTCCTCCCACATGCTTAAACATTGATGACAATGTTTATGTTAAGTGTAGGGGGGACTTCTATCGAAGTTAAGTGGTCTTTTCCTTGTATTTGTCCTCATTTTAACCGGAAAGTCAATTTTTCGACATTTTTCAAAATTTTTGATCTATTTTGGCCTATTAGTTTTTCCCTTTGTATAGTTATTTCCTTTCTTTGCTAGAATAAATGTTAATAAGTGGTTTTAATTTTCAAACGTTGTGAATCTTTTGACTCAATCCGAGTTTACTCTAGCTAGTATCCTTAACGTGTTTAAGTCAAGTTTTGATAGGCTTTTATATAGGGAGCTATAAAACGCGAAAGTCTTAACTCTCACGGGTTAAGAACAAGAACTTTTCGCAAGTTCCTATAATTGATCCTAGAGAGTCGTTTATCAAGGGAACTTTAAAATGCGATTTCTAAACTTGAAAAAGTCTAAGAATTTGCAAGATCCTATAGGCGACTCGAAAACCCAAAACTTTGATTTATTAGGCTAAGCATCCACGAGTCTCATTACTTGAGATTTTATACTGTGGAGAACGAGAGATGATAGAGCCAATTATAAGTCCGGTATTCTTTCGTGGATTTATGTGAGTTAATTATGAGCCTATTCTCCCATCGCTTGCTAATAAATTTATCTGCTAATAAATAAGGTTGTACGATTTGAAAAGTTACTTAGCTTCTAGCCCCAGATCGTTTAAAAGTTGCTCGGTATGGATTAGAGTTCATAGCCAAGGCATAACTTATTGAAGCGGGACGCGAAGATTGGCGAGTCCGAAAAGGCCCTAACAAGGCATGAGGGCTATATTTTGTTGCTAAAGTTCCAAAAGTGATGTGAAGAATCGTTTATCGAAAATCAATATGAAGGATCGAGACACACGACGAAAAGCAAATACTCCCCAAAAGTCATGGAGAAGTGTATCCGAAAAGACCCTAACAAGGTATGAGGATAAATAGATCCAAGTCATAAAAGGAGGCGGATCGTTGTATATCAAAGTCCAAAATAAAGATTGGAGAAAAATGAAGAAGTCGTGGTCCAAGTATGAATCTCTCAAAACTTCAAGTGAAGAAATTCCTATATGAAGAGAAGACCATTATTTCATGAACGTCTCTCAAGATTTGAAGTATGAAGTCGCTGCCAAATATCGGTCCGAGAAAGGTCTCAAATCACGAAGCGAGTTATGCCAAGATATGAACTTTATGAGGTCCCGAGAAGCAGTTTTAAAAGATTTGGTCCTTTAGCTAACTATTGATTAAATCGTTCACTTTATTTTCAGACTAAATAACTATCGAAATAAGTCAAACAATGCATCATCGTGATCATTCAAGACAATAATAAAATATAAGAGATACACCTAGGAATAAGGGAGTCTAAGTGAATAATTGGCCCGCATGAGTTCGTGTTAGTTTACTTACTTATAATAACAATGATCTTGTTTTTAAGCTTGGTTTGGAGAAAGTGAAAACTTGAGGATGATGATTATTCATAACAATTCCAAAACCCAAGGTATGCTTTTGATTTCTTTACTTTGAATGTTTATAGTTTTTATTTCTTTAATAAAGGCCAACGTGGATTGATTATGATGAAAAATGTAATCTTGCTTTGTAACTAATGCATTGCATGAGGACATTGCAATGGTCAAGTGTAGGGGATTTGATAGGTGTGTAAACACCCATCTTTTCTACCACTTAATTACAATAATAACCGGACCAAAACGTGTATTTTATGTCTTTATGTCGGAATTATGCGTGGTTTGTGTTTTTGTTGTGATTTAGGAAGAAAAGGTGAAAAGTGGAGAAAACACGGAAATTCACGGGCATTTACGGACTTTTATTGAAGAAAAAGATGAAAGACGAAGTCAAGAAGTCAAAAGTGCAAAAAGAACGGAAGTCCACGACCAATTCTGAAGATTTATTGAGGAAAAAGTCAAAAGACGGACGTTTATCGAAAGCCGAAGAATTCAAGTCTATTTTATTGAAGAATTTAAAGACGAGTTCAAAAGAAATCCCAAGCCACAAGTCATTATAGTCCAAGTTTAAAGAAGATTAGAAGGAAAAAGGACTAATGATGCAATTAATGAAGAATATATGCTTAAGGGCTTAATCTTGCAATTAACAAGAAAGGAAGGAGGAGAGGAAGCTTCCTTAATCCTCCCCTATAAATAGTTTAGGATTGTTTATTTTTCATTTTGTTGGCTAAGTGTGACAATTAGTCTTCCACCTTTTAATTACCTTGCACTTTTAATTACCTTGTCAATTTAAATACTTGTCAAATTTAATTACCTTGTCTTGCACTTAATTACCATTTAATTCCAAGTAAGTTTTTCTTTTAATTCTTGTTAATCTTTATTTTATCTTGTTAATCTAATTCTACCTTTCTTTAATCTTTGTGTTGATTTGTTTATGTTCAAGTTCTTTATTTTTGGTTGATTTGATTAAAGTGGTTTTGATTATCTTGATCTTTATTGTTTGATTTGTTGTTTTGGATTGATTGTTTATGTTATTTAGATGTTTTGTTATTAGTTTGTTTTAATCTTTTTGTTGATTTGGTTAAGTTTTTATTAGATCCGTGCCTTTTTAGCCTTCCTTGTTCTTCGGATCTCATTACTGATCTTGCCCAGATTCGTACCCAGCCAATATTCCGAATAGGGGATTGCCAGTTTGTGCTCTATTCGGAACATTAAACATTCCGAGTAAGGGTTTTGCATTTGTGCTTTATTCGGAATATTAAATATTCCGAGTAAGGCAACTTTCCGAATAGGGCCCATATTCCGCATAGGAAGGATATTCCGCATAGGCTTGATTATTCCGAATAGGGATATCTTCTCGAATAGCAGTTTATTCCGAATAAGCTGAATATTCCGAATAGGGTTGGTTATTCCGCATAGGGACAATATTCCGAGTAAGCACTATTCCGCATAAGACTTCATTCCGAGTAGACAAAATATTCCGCATAGGAGGATATTCCGAATAGGTGACAACATTCCGAATAGCCATCTATTCCGAATAGGAGTTTATTCCGGATAGGGAGATCTTAGTTTTTAGTTTTCTGCCTTTTTATTTTAAACTTTATTTTTCCCGCCTTTTCCCTTAATTGCACTTTAAGTTTATTTGCCTTAGTTTAAGATTTAGTTTTAGTTGCGTTTTGAGTTTGCCTTAGTTAAATTTAAGTTTGCGTTATTTACATTAGTGCCCTTTAATTTTAGTCTTGCTTTTTAATACTTGCACTTTGTTTTAATTAGACTTAGATTTACTTTAACGCACCTTTACTTTAATTGTTCTGCACATTTTATTTACTACAACGACACATTTTTGTTTCACCAAAGAACGACTGAGTCGCACATTAAACACAAGTTTTTCAATTCGAAGAGAACAACACTTCGAACTTAATTTTTATACGGGCCAAAAGCCTTGTATCAGTCCTGCATCATGGTTAGTTTTGAAACGAAAATATCCTAACGAATCACTAAGATAATCAAGATCAAAATACCATTCTGGACCTTTGCCTTGGATGTTTGACTTCTCCTCAAAATACCTGAGATTAATAGTTTCAATGATCCGTTTGGCTTGAAGATTGTAGACACGATACGCCCGCGAATGAGCTAAATATCCCACAATGTATCCTTCATCTGCCTTGCCATCAAACTTCCCCAAATAGTCACTAGTATTCAGAATGGTGACTGGACACCCAAAAGGCTTCAAATGAGCAATATTTGGAACTTTGCCCGTGAGCAGCTCATAAGGAGTCTTCTTGTGAGGATTGGTAATAGAAACCCTATTCAAAACATAACTTGCAGTATTAACAGCTTCTGTCCAGAACATGGTTGGAAGCTTGGAATCGGCAAGCATAGTTCTTGCTGCTTCTATTAGTGTCATGTTCTTTCTTTCTGCCACACCATTCTGTTGAGGAGTCCTAGCAGCACTATAATCTCTTTTGATGCCATTAGCATTGCAAAGCGCGATGAGGTCTTTATTTTTAAACTCGGTTCCATTGTCGCAACGAATACCTTTAACTTTCTTGGACAACTGATTCTCTATCAAGGTAAGAAAATCTCGAAGGATTGAGTAGGTCTCACTTTTGGCAGCCATGAAGAACACCCATGTAAACCTGCTATAACCATCAGTTACCACCAAACAGAATTGCTTGTGGTCAATGCTCCTGATGGAAGTAGGACCAAATAAGTCCATGTGTAGAAGCTGCAATGGTTCAGTAATAAGACTTAGAGCAGTAATGGCCTTGAAGGATGCTTTGTGATGTTTGCCTTTGATTCATGCAACACAATCATTTCTAAACGTCTTGGGAGGTAAACCAGATACCAGATTCAGATTTGCAAGTTTGTGAATGGTCTTGAAGTTCACATGCCCCATCCTTCGGTGCCATTTAGTGTCTTCATCTTCCGAGGCTTTAGCAACCAGACATGCTAGTTGACCAGTAGGGTTGACTTCATTCAACTTGATGCTATAGAGATTGTGTCTTCTAGGGATTCTGAGTAAAACTTGTGAGTCATCCGGAAGCTGAAAGTCTTTGGAAAGCATAAGTGCATCAGTATCGGTGAAGAGAACAAACTGCTTCTTGTCACAAATCTGAGAGACCGATATCAAGTTGAAGTGTTGAAGTGCTTCCACATAGTAGACCTGCTCAAAATTTAGATTTGGAGTCTTTATCGTTCCTTTGCCAGTGATTCTGCCTTCACCCCCACCAAAATAGACCTTGCCACCATGAAATGGTACAAAGTTAGAGAGAAGACTCTTATTGCCAGTCATGCTCCTGGAGCAACCACTATCAACAATGCCTAGACTAGGATCCTGGTATGGAGTAACCTACAACAACAAGATAATAAAAATGCAAAAGTTAGTGTCTTAAGGGGACCCAAACCTTTTCAGGTTTGAGCCTGCCTTGTGGATCATTAGAAGAGTTCCAAGAAGATTGATGAGATCCACCGTTGTTCCTTGGTTGCCTATGCATCATATGGGTATTATTATTTGACCAAGAACAACCCGCTGAGGGCTTAACAGTAGTTCCCAAATTTCCCAAACCAAAATACGTGTGGTCTAAATTATGTGGATAGATTGGATTAAAATTTTGAAAATAATTACTGGTTGTTTGGAATCCACTATCTCTCCAATAATCAGAAGCGAAAGGAGAGGATACTCTAGAAGTATTAAACGTTGGAGCACTAGGATTAAGTCTTCTAGAAGCATATGAAGCAGCTCCTGGTGGACCAGGAGCAGGAAAAGCATGATTAACAGATGCATGTGTGTCATAATAATCACAATCTTTAATTAAATGAAAGGCACTGCCACAAACAAAACATGTTTTGAAAGACCTTTTATTAGAATGAGTGTTGGGAATAAATCTATGCTTATTTGTTTCCCCTGCTAGTTGATTATTCATACCCCTGCTAGAGTAAGTTCCCCCTGCTAAATAACAAAGGCAGGGGGATCCGTTCCCCTGCTGAAGTCAAAGGCCCTGCTGTCAAGATAAACATGGAATAGATATTTACGCGTTTCAGTTATTATTCCTTAATACTTTCCATAGTTTGTTAGTAGTGATCTTGTACGTGGGTCCTTGCATCTATAAAAGGACTCACTAGGTTAGCATGCAAAGTGTGTCTTTCTCATTTTGTTTTTCATTATTATTACTTTAAGGTTTTGTAAACCCTAATACCACTTTGGGTATTCGTATATCTTTGATATATTAAAGTGCAATGTTTGAATCTCATTTGTTCTTGTGCTAAACATTACATTCCGCATCTTGTTTAGTTACTTTGCTTTGCAAAGTTTCTCTAGTGTTAGATTGAATTCTTTCCCTCTATCACAACCCTTAAACAAGCTATTAAGGTTTAAGATCTGACTTTGGGATCAACAAGTGGTATCAGAGCTTGTTGAGAAACTTTGTCTAAATCAAGAACAAAATCCTCATAGCAAACATGTCTTCAGATTCATCCACAAACAGCAACAACCACAATGCCCTCAAATTACCCATGTTGGATCCTGAAAACTTTGAATTATGGGAATTCAGAATCCAACAATACCTGAAAATGGAACACTATGTTCTCTGGGAGATCATAGGGTTTGGTGATCAATTCAACAAAATGGTGGCAGTTGAAGAAGGCAAGGATGAAGGTGAAAGTTCCAAAGGTAAGGACAAGAAGAAATCTGCTGCCTTATGTGATAAGGAAATACTGGCTAGAAGGCATGATGTCAGGGCTCATAGCTCATTGCTGTTGGCCCTACCTGATAGACATCAACTCAGATTCAGGAAATACAAAACAGCTAAGGAACTATGGGAAGCCATAGGCATAACCTTTGGAGGAAATGAAGCCACAAAGAAGAAGAAGAAGAACCAAATGCTAGATGATTTTGCTTCTTTCAAAGCAATTGGTGATGAATCAATTGGAGCTATTTACAATAGGCTTCAAGACATGGTGGCCCACTTGGAATTCTTTGATATTGAGGTGTCAAAAGAACAGGTGAATACCAGGTTTCTTAACAGCCTCCAGAAAGAATGGTTTGTCTATAAGGCAATCTGGCAGAATAAGGATGACTTGGACAACAAGAATATTGATGATATATACAATAACTTAAAAGTTTTTGAACCTATTGTCAATGAAATGAAGTCAAAAGGGACAATTCCCACCAACTCAAGTGGAATTGCTGATTCCCCTGCTAACATGGCATTCATATCACAAAGCAGTGGAATCTCCAAGAACAGTGGAATAGAAGTAGCCCCTGCTACTTATTCCCCTGCTACCAGGTCTGGACCTTCCTATGATGAAGAAAGACCAGCTACATTCAGCCTTGATACTGCATGTGCCTTCATAGCATCTCAAGGTCCACAAGGATCTACAGTGTTACATGAAGATCTGAATCAAATCAGTAAGCAAGCATTAGAAGAATTGGATATCAAGTGGAATATGGCTTTGCTAAGCATGAGAGCCAACAGGTTCCACAAGAAGTATGGCAAGAAGATCACAATTAATCCATCTGATGTGGCTGGGTTTGATAAAGCAAAAGTTGAATGCTACAATTGTGGCAAGAAGGGTCATTTTGCCAGGGAATGCAGAGGACCTAAGTCTGGAAATAGTCATAGAAAGGATGAGGATTCTGGTGCTAAAGCTATGGTAGCAATGCAGGGGATAGATGGAGCTAATGGATGGGACTGGAGTGCTATGACAGAAAGTGTGGAAAGAAACCAAGCTTTGGTAGCTGAGGAAAAGGAAGAAGACTTTGCACTTATGGCCATGTCAAGTTCTAGCTCTGACAATGAGGTATATGATGACTCATACTGTACTAAAGCTTGTAGGAAAAATACTGAATCCTTGAATGATCAAATCAGAAAGGTAAAAGCTGACTATATAAATTGTGATAATGATCTTGATAACTACAAACGTGCTTTAGAACAACTAGAGTCCACCATAAGAGAGTATAGGCAAAGGGAAAGTGAATATAGGGATCATATTGTGATTCTAGAAAGAGATGCCAAGGAGAATAACCAATCTATAAATGTTTTAACTGCTGAACTTGAAATTTTTAAAGCTAACCAAAAGATAGATGAGGAAACTGTTGAAAAATTTGGAAAAGCTTCAAAAGATTTAACCAAGGCATTTGAAATTGGTCAATCTCCTAAGGACAAAACAGGGTTTGGAATTAAGAACATGAATGCTACTATACCCCCACCCCCTGCTAACATCCATGCTCCCTATCCTAGAAAAGACTTGTCATGGACTGGTCTCCCTTGTTTTGAAAAACAGGATGACATTGAGTTTGACTTGAGTGCTTATATACCTAATAATCCTGATACAGAAGAGTCTCTAGTTAAAACTAGTGTCATTAGGGATATTAAACAGGAACAGGTTGGCTTAAAGCAAATTGACAACCCTGTTAAATTTTCAAAAGAAGGAAGTTCTAGCAGCAATCCAAACTCTAAGAGCAGGGCTAGACCACAGTCTCCTAAACCTATCATTAAATATGCTGGTATGTACAGGAACGTCAGAGGTAATCAAAGGAATTGGAATGACCAAAAGTCTCACCAATTAGGAAAAGACTTTGTGATCAATACCAAGCCCTGCTTCACATGTGGCAGTTTTGAACACACTTATCAAGAGTGTAAGGCACCAATGGAGATGGTGGCTGCAAATCCCTTAAAGGATATGCAACCTAGAGCCATTCTTCTAAATGCAGGGGCAAAATCCTTTTCCCCTGCCAAGTATGTTGCCCCTGCCTTGAGAAATAGAGTAGCTGAGAAATATGTTGCTCCAGCCCTTAGAAAGGAAAATGATGTTCACCCAAAGCCCAACACTTCTGTGACTACCCCAACACCTTATACTGCAAATAAAACTGGCCCAAGACCACCAACACATGAATAGAGGCCAAAACAAAAGGTGGGTTCCCTCTGCCAAGCATAAGGATTCCCCTGCTAAAACTGGGGTATCCCCTGCTAGAAGAGGTGTGCATTCTAGGAACATGGGAAGATGGGGAAAAGCTGTGAAAGCCTCAGCTCGTTGGGTTTGGGCACCCAAAAGGGGTACTCAATCTAATGGTGTATCTCTAGTCTTTGATAAGCTATCTTACATTGATACACGAGGTAGATCCAAGTCTGTAATGGCTTGGGTCCCCAAGAAAAACTAAATTGTTTTTCCTTTTGCAGGTGACAAAGAAGACAAGGGATGATAGAGCATACTGGGACAGTGGATGCTCAAGAAGTATGACTGGACACAAAGCTTACTTGTCTAACTTTGTACCCCTGCATGACAATGATGGTGTTTCTTTTGGAGATGGGCATGGAACTATAACAGGAAAAGGAACTATTGTCACCAATGGAATGACTTTTGACAATGTGTATTTGGTGAAGGAGCTCAAGTATAATCTCTTCAGTGTGTCACAGATGACTGATAACAAGAATTTTGTCTTGTTCACTGACACTGAATGCTTGGTATTAGGAAAAGAGTTTGTCTTGCCACAAGACACTCCAATTGTTCTCAGAACACCAAGACAGAAGAACATGTACACAATTGATCTCAAGGACATCTCTCTCCAAGACAATGAAACATGTTTCATTGCCAAAGCTTCAGCAGATGAATGTAAGAAATGGCATAGAAGACTTGGTCATCTCAATTTCAAGAACATGAACAAACTGGTAAAGCATAATCTGGTTCATGGTCTTCCTTCCAAGTCTTTTGCCACTGAACATACTTGTGCAACATGTCTGAAAGGGAAGCAACACAGAGCATCTTGCAAGTCAAAAACAAGTATGTCCACCACCAAGCCATTGGAACTATTACATATGGATCTTTTTGGTCCTACTTCTGTGGCAAGTATAATGAAGAAATGGTACTGCTTAGTGATTACTGATGACTTTTCAAGATTTACATGGACATTCTTTCTATTTGAAAAGAGTGACACTGCTGATGTACTCATTGGGTTCATCAATCAAATTGAACTGTCAAAAAGCATGAAGGTAGTTACCATAAGATCAGACAATGGTGGTGAGTTTAGAAATCACAAGCTGGATTCTTTCTGTATAAACAAAGGCATCAAGAGGCAATTTAGCATTGCTAGAACACCTCAACAGAATGGAGTGGCAGAAAGAAGGAATAGGACACTCATTGAAGCTGCAAGAACTATGCTGTCTGATTCCAAACTTCCAGTTATTTTTTGGGCTGAAGCTGTATCCACTGCTTGCTATGTGCAAAACAGGGCCTTGGTGGTCAAGGCACACAACAAGACCCCTTATCAGCTGTTTAATGGAAGACCTCCCTTAATTGACTTTTTCAGACCTTTTGGGTGTCATGTTATCATCTTGAACACCATTGACAATCTTGGTTAGTTTAGTGAAAAGGGTGATGATGGATATTTTGTGGGTTATTCTTTAAACAGCAAGGGATATAGGGTCTTCAACAAGAAGACAAGCAAAATCACAGAAAATCTTCATGTGAACTTTCTTGAAGACAAACCTGAAGATGTTCAAACAGGTCCTGATTGGTTCTTTGATATAGATGTACTTTCTAAGTCCATGAATTATGTACCTGTTGTCTTGCAGAACACTAACATTTCAGGTACTCAAGAAACAATTGCTGCTGAGAAGTCACCTCTAAGGTACATGAATGTACCCTCATTGTTTCCTAGTGAAGCTGATAAACAAGAAGATAACTCTGCTTCAGGAAAAGAACAGCCAATCTCATCCCCTGCTATGTCTGAAAGCAGTGGAATGGCTGAAAGCAGTGGAATCTTGGATTCCCCTGCTAGAGGAATTGATTCCTCTCTCACAAAGGACCATGATGCTAATGAGACTTCTGATGCAGAAAGAGAATCCCCACTCATCTCATCATCTACACCCATAAATGATGGTCCTATCATATCCAGCAGTGGAAGCAGAATCATCAGGAGTGGAGGTCCTAGTTATTCAGAGCTTCATTCTGCTCACAAGCACCCATCTTTAGGTCATGCTGTCACATTCGGAAGTTCCTTTGAGGACTTCTTTCCTAATCAAAACAGCCCCATCAATTCTGATTTGGAAGAAGATGAAACAGAAGTCATCATGCAGCCTACCTATAGAATTAATAAAGATCATCCTATCTCACAGATTATTGGTGATCCTGAAGCTCCAAGACATACAAGGTATACAGCAAAGGAGCACAGCTTCATTGCTAACATCACCATGAAGTTCAATCATGACAACATGCAATGTTGTCTGTTTACTGCATTTTTGTCACAAGAAGAGCCAAAGAAGATTTTTCAAGCTTTAAATGACCCAAGCTGGGTTGAAGCTATGCAAGAGGAGCTCTTACAATTTGACATACAAGAGGTTTGGATTCTGGTTGATTGTCCCAAATGGGCAAGGCCTATTGGGACCAAGTGGGTGCTCAGGAACAAAAAGGATGAAAGGGGAATAGTTGTCAGGAACAAGGCAAGGTTAGTAGCACAAGGGTATACTCAGGAAGAAGGGATTGACTATGAAGAGGTGTTTGCTCCAGTAGCAAGGATTGAAGCTATTAGATTATTCCTTGCTTATGCCTCATTCATGGACTTCACTGTTTTTCAGATGGATGTGAAAAGTGCATTCTTATATGGAACCATTGATGAAGAAGTCTATGTCATGCAACCACCAGGGTTTGAAGATCCAGAACATCCTGACAAAGTATACAAGGTGAAAAAGGCCATGTATGGCCTTCACCAAGCTCCCAGAGCCTGGTATGGTACTCTTTCCAAATATCTCCTAGACAATGGATTCAGCAGGGGAAAGATTGATCAGACCCTGTTCACAAAGAAACAAAAGGGTGACCTTTTGCTAGTACAAGTCTATGTGGATGACATCATTTTTGGGTCAACTAACTCCATGCTTAGCAAAGAATTTGCCAAATTGATGCAGGATAAGTTTCAAATGAGTGCTATGGGAGAACTAAACTTCTTTTTGGGGTTACAAGTTCAGCAGCGGAAAGATGGGATATTTATTTCACAAGACATATATGTAGCTGAGATTGTAAAGAAGTTTGGCATGTCTGATGGGAAGAAGGTGTCCACTCCCATGGACAAGGATCATCCATGGGGCAAGGATGGTCCTGGCAAGCCCATTGATGTCAGGAATTACAGGTCTATGATTGGGTCTCTTATGTATCTCACTGCTTCCAGACCTGACATCATGTTTGCAGTCTGCTTATGTGCAAGATACCAAGTGTCACCAACAGAGTGTCACTTATTTGCTGTGAAAAGGATCTTTAGGTATCTCAAATGTCATCCCACCCTAGGACTCTGGTATCCAAAGGAGTCACCATTTGAGCTGATAGCTTATTCAGATAGTGATTATGCTGGTGACAACAATGATAGGAAGTCTACAACAGGGGGATGCCAATTTTTGGGGAGCAGGCTTATATCTTGGCAATGTAAGAAGCAGACCATCATGGCAACATCCACAACTGAAGCTGAGTATGTAGCAGCTGCTGCATGCTGTGGTCAAGTTCTTTGGGTGCAAAATCAATTACTTGACTATGGGTACAACTTTCTTAAAACCAAGATATTTATTGACAACAACAGCACTATTTGCATTATAAAGAACCCTGTTTTTCATAGCAAAACCAAACATATTGAAATTAGACATCACTTTATCAGAGATTGTTTTGAAAAAGGACTGATTGTCCCTGAGAAAATTGATACAGAACTTAATGTTTCTGATCTTTTAACAAAAGCTTTTGAGGTAGGGAGGTTTCAGTATCTGGTTGCAGGTATTGGAATGGTTACTCCTTAAAATCTGATGTCTATTTTTGTCATATGTAATCAGGGTTACTTCCTTACTGTTGTTGTATAATTGTTAGTCACTTTTACCATTTCTTTCATTCCACTGCTTTTTAACACTGATTCCCCTGCTTGGGGTTTATTCCCCTGCCAAGAGAATTTTTCTCTTAAGCAGGGTGTGTTCTGTTTACAAAAGTGGTTTTATGTGGTTTTAGACTAACAATGCAGAGGTTCCTATTGGTGCATACTACTCTCCTTGGTGGATCAGGTATATACTCTATGTTTCAGGGGAGGTTAGGTCAAACCTTTAGGATTCAGGGTATTCTTAGAATGATCATATATGATGTTAGATCATATCCATTGGTGAGTGGGGGTTCAGAGTAATGATGATTTGCTGCATAGCTTGTCTAAACTCTGAAACCTTGAGGCACTGTGGTGTGTGTTTGCATTTCTTTATTTAAGCAGCTTGCTGTTCAAAATACAGATGTGTGGCACACATTGCCAAGACTAACTGACCATAGGTAAGGGACAAGGTTGGGATGGTGACTGGGGTATACATGATTTCTTGGGATTACCTGGTGTAGGGGGGACTTATGTATTAACTTTTTGTATTGGGACCATTGCTGAAAAGAGGACTCTTGAGATTCTATGTATCTATCTTGTATATACAAGTGTGTGCATTAGAGCAGAGCTAGTTAGCATTAGTCCCTTCATGACTAGTTTAATACCCCTAGGAAAGTTTCCCCTGCTTTTATTTTTTATTCCCCTGCTTTCACAACATTCCCCTGTTTGACCATTGACCGACAATACCGTTACCCTGTTCATAGCCGTTGGGCCTGCTTGCTTAAAATTTTGGTTAGGGAATATTTTATTCTTTTTAAAAGTTATTTAAGGCGCTTTCTTCGCTGATTGGTAATCTTTTCCTTTTATTTCAAATATATTAATTTTTTTATCAAGATTTATTCCTGATATTTTTGCAATTTGAAATTTTTGGTCCAATCACAGCTCTTCAATTCGCCTATATAAACTTAATTCCCTTTACCAGCAGGTCCACAAATCACTTTCGACCTAATCCCACTTACCTCCCATCTCCATAAACCTTTAAACTATTTTTCAAATTCATCATGACTCTTAAAATTGCTCCTAATCATAACCAAATTGCTTTGCTTCATGATGAACCAGCCGAGTTTGCTGAGGCTGTGGCCTTTCTAAAGTCCTCGTACTTCAAAGTGGCCCTTCTCATCAATCCTCGCATTTATACCTCACACATTCAACAGTTCTGGTCTAAAGCCATGACCAAAACAGTGAATGGAGAGGTCATAATACAAAGCACAGTTGATGGTCATTCCAAGGTAATCTCACTTGCCTCCATTAGGGAGAATCTTCTCCTTGATGATGAGGATGGAATAACCAACTTTTCTGAGGCTGAAATTTTTGAAGGTCTTGAAAAATTGGGGTATAAACTTTCTGAAAAACAAAAATTAAAATTTGCTAAAGGCCAGTTTGCCCCTCATTGGAAACTTTTGATTCATACTCTTATGCAATGTTTGTCACCCAAAACCACTGCTTTTAATGAAGTTGGTAGTGAGATAGCTTCTGCCCTGATCTGCTTTGCAACAGGAAGGAAGTATTGTTTTTCTCAAATGATTTTTAAAGGCATGGTGAAAAATGTTTCAAGCACCTCAAAGTTTTGTATGTATCCAAGGTTTATAGAAGTTTTGCTGAATATGAGTGATCATGGTCCCATTACACACAGAAACTATTTTTCAGCAACCAAACACACAACCAAACTTTTCACCACATTACTTGCCCCATCACCTTTGTTCTCTGGCAGAAATATTCCATTTACTTCAATCATGCTAGACCAAATCAGACGGGAAGAAGCCAAACATCAAACAGCCATCAATCCACCTGCTGAATCCCCTGCCAAGAACCTACCACCTGCTGATCCACACCAAGAAAGGCGTTCCAAATCCAGGTTTGCCAGGTCTCCCTTGCCTGGTGAATCTTCACAAGCAGCAGAGAGGAGAGTCTCCAAGAGTTTGGAGCAACCTGGGGGTTTGGCTGCCACTACTGTCTCATCCTCAAGGGGTGAGCAGGATAGTGACACCATCAATAAGTCCTCTCCCCCACTCCATGATATCCAACAAGGGGAGAAATTCCCTTCTAGGATTGAGAGCAGTATGAAACCTTTGACAAACTTGGAATTGACGAAAATGTGCATGAGCCTGAAAAGGCAAAATGCACAACTTGTACAAGATGTCAAAAAGCAAGGTCTGGTTATCTCTCATTTGGAAACCAGACTTGCTACTCTTGAGGGGAGGAGAAAGCCCAGACTGATTCTTTCCACAGATGAGGATGCTTCCAAAGGGGAGGAAATTCCAACCAAAGAAGGATCTACTGAGTATTATTCATATCCTGGTATGGAGCATGGAAAGATAAAAAGTGCTAAGGAAGGAATGGAGAAAGAAAGTGCTGATAAAGGAAGTGACAAGGGGAGTGCAACCAAAGACATTTCTCAAACATTGCTCACTATGGGCAATCAAGAAGAAGCCCCTGCTTCCAAAGTTTCCCCTGCCATTGCTGATCCCACTGCTGTAAGTTTATCCCCTGCTAAAAACATAACTCAAACATTTGTTAGGAAGAACAGAAAGCAACCAGCTCAGAAGGGGGTAACAATCAAAGAACCTGCAACTAAAGCAAAACCAGCACCAGCAGTGGATCCAAAAGACAAAGGAAAAGGAATCATGGTGCAACAGCCCAAGAGAAAATTCAAGTATCTGACTCCTGAACAGCAAAAGATCCAAGAAGCTCATGATGCACAAGTAGCTCTCAAGCAACAACAAGAGGAAATGGATATGCAGGATCAAAGGATGGAGAAGATGAGGCCCAAAGATATGCTCAAGCAGGTTGAGATTATGCATAGGGAACTAGATGAGAGGGTACCTCATGTTGAAGAATTTCTTGATCAATGGGAGAAGGAGTTGAAAAATGCTCCTTTAGAAGAAAGGTATGAGTTGACTTGCCTTGTTTACAAATATCAAACTGAATATCTGGATAGAAGGGCAATGCAAATTCAGAGTGAGAAGTATAGAACTTCAGAGAAAGGGCAGCTTGATCACTACAAACTTCTGCTTAAAAGGCACAGAAAGTGGAAGGATGGTGACTTCACAGATATGAGCTTTGAAGCCATAAAGAGAGCAGTCAGACCAGTTCTAAAGTTGTATGATGTGGAGGATTGGATGACTATCAACACTCCTGAGGAAGCTGAGTATCTTAGGAGACAAAGTGAAGTGCTACAGAAAGCTAGAGCAACAAAGAAAAGAAAAGCTGGAGAGACTACACAAGCAGGTGCATCATCCCCAGCAGGGGAATCACACCAAGCAGGTGAAAGTCTTCCAGAAGTACTTGAGAAGTCAGTACTTAATGCATAAAGAGCAGCAAAGAGACTCAAGAGAATGGATCAAGTGGGCATAATCACTAAAGAGTCTCAAGGGCCATCAAATGATGAAATTGACAAACAGCTGATTTTACAGGAAAATGATGAAATCTCACCTAGTGAACTTGGAAAGAAGTTTGCTATCATAGAGTATGCTGTTTATGAACACAGAGGGAGAACTTGGTGGAAGCTTACAAGGGCTGACAATACAGCACATACTTTTCTAAGCCTAGATGTCATGTTTCAAATTTTGGATAGTGAAGACTTAGAAGATCTGTGGAAAATATTGAAGAAAACGTTTGCTGCAAAACCTCCTACCATGGATGGTGTTGAGAAGGATTGGGTAATCTGGGAGTGCATGCATAGAATGTATGAGCATGAATTATTTGATCCTCTATTTGATGCAGTGAATAAAGGAGATTTGGTGTATTGGAAGCTGTTTACCAATTCTGGGGTTTATGAGGTAGTAATGGAAGGTGTGAGTGTTTATTTACTCAATCACAGGTATTATCCTTTCTCTCAGGAAACCTTGAAGAAGTTAGCACAGGCTAAGTTAATTGTTGATGCCAAAAAGCCTGTTGCTTATGATCTGGTAAGAATGGTTCATAGTCAGATTTGGCCAGAGAGTTTGTAAGCATCCTCATCAACTAGCATTTATTCAGAAACTTGTCTTTAGGGAAAAGCACAAGTTTAGGGGAGGATTGTTGGGAATAAATCTATGCTTATTTGTTTGTTGATTATTCATACCCCTGCTAGAGTAAGTTCCCCCTGCTAAATAACAAAGGCAGGGGGATCCGTTCCCCTGCTGAAGTCAAAGGCCCTGCTGTCAAGATAAACATGGAATAGATATTTACGCGTTTCAGTTATTATTCCTTAATACTTTCCATAGTTTGTTAGTAGTGATCTTGTACGTGGGTCCTTGCATCTATAAAAGGACTCACTAGGTTAGCATGCAAAGTGTGTCTTTCTCATTTCGTTTTTCATTATTATTACTTTAAGGTTTTGTAAACCCTAATACCACTTTGGGTATTCGTATATCTTTGATATATTAAAGTGCAACGTTTGAATCTCATTTGTTCTTGTGCTAAACATTACATTCCGCATCTTGTTTAGTTACTTTGCTTTGCAAAGTTTCTCTAGTGTTAGATTGAATTCTTTCTCTCTATCACAACCCTTAAACAAGCTATTAAGGTTTAAGATCTGACTTTGGGATCAACAATGAGATTGTTTCATACTGCCTACTTTATTACACACATTTCTAGGAAAAACATTCTTCCTAGGACTCAATAAACAAGGACCAGACACACTTGACTTGACAGCAACTTTTTCTTCACACTTCCTAGCACCAGTAGCAGCATGTTCATTCAACTTGGAACTTGTAGGTCTTGACTCTTCACTTGAACCACTAGATGCAGAGTCACCGGCTTTGTCACTGAAAGTACATGAGACAAAGTCATTAGTATTAGTAGAACTTGTTGGGGACTCAAGCATCTGTGATCCATCTGAGTCATTATGCCATGTGGTGGGCATAACAGTTCCAGTAAGAGGAGGAGGGACAGCATGCATTTCTGCTGCTGGTTTAAACCTATTGTAACTAGGTTTTCCCTCATCCTCTTTGTCGGCATCAAAGACACTTGAGAAAGATAAATCAAATACATCTTCTGAATCAATATATTTTCAAATCCTAAGCCTCTTTTAGTTCTGCCAGACATGCTACTATCAATTAATTTTGAAAGATTTTTAGGTGCCTTTTGCCATTTTTCAAATCTTAGCATTGTAGCATCTAATTTAGCTTGCATCTCCTCTTTTTCTTTGATACTAGCATCTCTTTATGTTTCTGTATATTTAAGCATATTTGTCGTGTTTTCTAAATCAATGCTTAGTATCCTGATTTTATCCTCATACGCACGTTGTGTATCTTGTAACCACTTCTTTTGTTGTTCCAAAGTATTTAATGAAGCCTTATAGTCTTGAACCTCTAAAAAATACTTATCATTTTGATCATTTACTTCATTAAATTGGGACAACAATTCTGAGTATTTATCATGACAACCAAGAGGACAATGTTGTACCTGAGGTGAGATGCCCATAAGAGCAAACTCGTCTGCTTCTTCTGCATCAGAGAGATTCCCAGCAATCATTGCAAACACGTCAGTCGAGGACTCAGCTGACTCCAGAGTAGAAGCCTGATGATCATTCCAGTTGACCATAGAGTCAACAGATACCAATGCCTTCCTGTCATCTTTTATCTCCTGAACCTTGAAAGCGGAGTACCTGCTCTTCTCCTGATCATTCTTGCTAGGGCACTCCCTTGCAAAGTGACCCTGTTGCTGGCAGTTATAGCATCGCACCTTGCTTCTATCGAATCTTGATGGCTCCCGAGGGTTGTAATTAAATTTCCTTCCTGCTTTCTTCTCAAACTTGTAAACCCTAAGAGTAAGCATGGCCATTTGCCATTTAAGATCCATCTCATCCAGGTCAAGTTTATCGACCTGTTTGAAGTCATCAAAAGCAAGTTGTTGTTCAGCATTAACATCAGCCACAAAAGAATGAAGAACAGCTTCTACCATACTACCAGACTTGGCAGTAGGATCAGAAGCAGAAGTATGCTGGAAAGTGTGCTGAGAGGACACAATATTGCTTGGGCTACTTGCATATGACATGGGATTGGATGCAATAGAACTCATAAAGGCCGAGTTAGCAGGAGTGGGAAAAGAGTCGTTTAAAATCCCTCTCACATGAGATTCAAAGTTCTGAGTTTATGAAACAAATCATCAAAGCTGAGATAGTCAAGCCCACCTTTGGCTTTGAGAGAGATCACCACCTGATTCCATGAGTAGGGTAAGGCTTTAAGAAACCTTGCATTAATATCACCATCATCAGGCTTTGACCGAAGTTGATTCAACTGGCTCAATATCTTCTGGAACCTATCATACCCTTGATTTAGACCTTCAGTTTCCGAGATTTTGAATTCTGTGAATTCATCTCTCAGCATTGACCTTCGCATTTTCTTTGACTCCTCATTCCCACCGAACCTTGCTTTTATGCCATTCCAAATCTCTCTGGCATCATCCAAATGGTAGAAGTCACCCATGTGATCTTCAGGAAGAGATTGAAGCAAAATCGTTTTTGCTTTCACCTCCTTCTGAATAGCTATGATTTCCTCATGAGATTTAGGGTCAAGAAGGGTAATATTACCATTCTTGTCACGTCCAGTAAGCTTCCTGTTGTTCCCATTCAGAATGATCTTCCAGAGATCTTGATCAGTGTTGGTGATCCACCATTCCATCTTCATTGCCCAGTTATCATATTCACCCTTCTTCAGAAGAGGGAATTTACCATTCGTATTAGAGACCGTAGCCAGGATCTGCTGAGGTTGCACAATTTTAGGAGTGCTATCTTCTCCTGTTTGAGTAGAAGTTGAGGCAGACATGATAAACAAAATGTCAGTAATAAGAAAATTTGATTCTTCTTGTATAGAGACCCTTCCAGGCTCTAATACCACTTGTTGGATCTACCAGATGTAGATCTTGCAGCATGTCAGGACCGGTGAATGACTTCTGTAATCACAAGTCAAATCACAAAGAGACTCTATACACAATATGAATGTAAAATATAAATGTAATCAGGAAGAATAGAATAACTATAAAGACTTGATCCTTTCTAAGGATTTCTAATATTGATAATGACTAGAACTACGTTTTGTGAAGGTGTGTATAACCCTTCTGCCTAAGGTTCCTTTTATACTACAAGGAAACCCTAATACAACATTAAAGAAAACGTGTAAAACTGATATGCATATCCTTTCCTAACATATCTCATGCATATCCTAACAGAATATTAAGTAAATAATAAAGTTTGACTACGACTAGGACCAGGAGCAGGACTTGCTCCTACTACTACTAGGACCAGGAGGAACTACATGCCTCCTAGTCTACCTATTACATATAACTATTACAATGGTCCTAACAATTTCCAACAAACTCCCCCTAAGGGAGGTCACTCCAAGTTACAATGTCCTAAATAGGCTATAGCTCGTGATCTATGCTATCGATGATGTGACCGATACTTTCTTTGGAAAAACGTATTTCCAATAATCTCCCCCTAAGGGAGGTCACACCATTTCACAAAATCGTAAACCTAGCATACAATACTTGAGTCTTCGATCTTGTTCTTGTGAATATGCTGATGAGATCTTTGAGTTTAGTCTTGAGCATGTTTCCTTGCCTTGACCTTGTGCATTCATCACATGTGATATTCGCCTCCTATTGACTTCATGTTCCACATACTTATACCTTTATAAATCATGAAAGCTTTAGAGTTTGATACAACAGAAGACTTGACTTTTAGGCTTTCTTGAATTTGTTGAAGTCTTAAGTTCATAAAGTATAAGCATGTGCTGACGACTTCTTCTTGATTGTACACCAAAATGCCACCTTCTTGTTACGCTGCATAAGACAGTTAACAACAAAACATATACACGGAATAAATGGCCTTGAACATTTCATTCTAATTCAGTAGCATTTTACCTCCGGTCGGTTAAGACCGTTGGACGATATAAATATCGTAATTGTGGCACGTAGTTTCAATTTCGACCGTCTAAAGCTGACTGCAAACATAAAGAGTGAATCATTTGGATAATAATATCCGCATGATTTGAAGCCGTCAATTCATGTTCCTGGAACAAGTGAAATTCAATTAAGAACCGCACCATCGTTGCTTTCCAGTTGTCACGAGCTTGATTCGTATAGAATCTTGCAAGTTACCTACCAATTGCTGTTTGAGGTTAACACTAGAAGGATTTCCACTCATCACTATGAACACTAAGGTATCACTCTGAGTTTTCTGGCAAGATCACTAAGATATTGCGTAGAGGCCTGTAACGTTTTTAAATTCATCTAAGAATTAAACCACTGTTGCTTTCCAGTTATCACAAGTTTGATTCATAAAGAATCGCACAAGTCACCTACCATGAGCTTTTTGATGTTCGCTTAAAAAGGACTTCCATCTTCATTGTAAATACTTTCGTATTACTCAAATGTTCAGGCAAGATCATGAAGACTTTGCGTAGGACTCTTAAGATCTTTCTTACTTTTCACAGTGTGTGAAAAAGTAAGGAATTATGAAAGTGTGTCCTAATGAGATATTTGATGATCTCAAATGGCTCTAGACTCGATCGTGCATTTTGGATTTTTATTGATCGGAGGCTGGAGTGGAGTGCCACCATTTCAATACCAATTTATTCGGAGTGAATAAATCAATAGATAATGCGTTGTCTCCGTGTGATTAAAACAAATATCTTTAAGAGATATCTGAGTTAGCTGGGATGGTTGTGCATTGCATCAGTGGGTCCATGATGTCTATCTTCAATATTGAGCATCATTAAAAATGATCTCAATAGCATATGAATTGACCCGGTTTCTGCCTAAGTTGTAAGGAGGGGTTCTTTCTTTACACCCTTTATCTTTACTATTCTTTTTCATTCTTCAACCCCTTCAATGCTTACTAATACGTCATAATTAGCACCTTGTTGTGATTGTTCCAGTGCTAACTTAAGTACTTGGTCGGCATTGAGCTACGTTCACAAACTTTCTCCATCTTTCTTAAGGACTACTATTTCTAGCTATGGGGTGTCCTTGGGAAGATTCCTCCGGTTTTAGAAGAATCATTGGACTTAACCGATCCTACCATCCTTATGTCACCACAATCTTCATCGTCGTGATATAAATGGGTTGTGGGTAAGTATAAATCACCATGAAATCCATTTTGAAGTGCAAATCCATTTTGCTCCCCCTTAAATGTGCCATGACATTCGAAAACATGTCGCACATGTCGGGATGAGCCAGCACATTAAGTAAAAACCATTTTTGATTAATCATTTCCCATATTAAATCACATTTCACCCCATATTAAAAATATTAACCCAATTGATGTTTTTAATATCAACTGATTTAATAGCATTTTAAGAAATTTTGGGAAGAAAAATGAAAATCCAATTATCTTCATGATTTTCACAAGCTCCCCCTCAAATTAATGAGGGTGTACTTGAAATGTAAATAAAATACCTTTTAAACACAAGTGTAAGGTATTTATTTACATGCAAAGATCATATATGATAAGTATTCACAAGATTATCAATTTACGAGGTTGGACCTGAATGATGGAGAACATCATATGAAAGAATCACATGGTTCTTGTTCACGAATGTTGGTCGCCTCGTCAAGTCTAAAGTTATCTCTTGACGCCATGTGTACGATTGATATTTTTGTCTTGACACCAATATGTGAACTTGGCACTTTCGGCATCAAAGATTTTGAATGCTGGACAATTGCTCCCCCTCAATTATTGACTCGTGCTCTATTGAAAGAGTTGTAGTCGACGTTTGAGTAGTTGCATCATCGAGTATGTAGATTTCAATTGTAAATTGCTACGGTTGGTGGATATGATAACTTCATAAATCTAACACCCCACCAAATGCTATGCGCAGCGGAACTACAACATTTGGGTGCTAGGCAGTTATCGTCGCACACAAGATATATCGAACGGCTCCAAAGAGACGTCAAATTTAAACTTAAATTAAAAATTGTTAAAAAGTTACATGTCTACAGTTTTCCAACCCCAAATGATACAACAGAGTTTTGTGTTTTTGGTCCCCATGAATCTCAACCCCAAAAGTTACAGTTTTCACAACAACATGACATAAAGTTAAAAATGTTTAAGTAATAACGGGAGGAAAAACAAGTAGACTCCAAGCCATACACACAACATCCATCCAATGCACGCTCCATGCTACACTTCAGCGGTTACCTGAAACACATGCTAAATTTGGTCAACGAAAACGTTGAGTGGAATTCATAGGTTTTACAATTCATTTTGAACATATGTGAAATAAAAACCATTCACGATCATTCATAGACTTGTCGATCAAACAATCTATATTCAAGGTACTGACAATTGTGTTTAAGCTCATGACACTAACCGTTAACTCAATCACCCGCGTAATAATTACCGGCGTGATTCAGATGAAACCAGTGCCCCTACTAAGGCATCAGTTGCAATTATACCTTATCTCTTATCACAAATTATCCGTCCGCAGGGGGTATCAACGTACTAGCCCTCGTCTAGGATAGGGTAGTCAACCCCATGGTACTATCACTTTGTATAAGCGGCTATTTCTAATCCACGCTAGGACTAAACAATAGTTAATAGTTCATGAATTTAGGGCCTTTTGCAACTAGATACTCAACACAATTTCAAGGCAACATTCGGGTCCAACAATCATTCATGACATATGTTCATTTTGAAAACTAGCATGCATTTCCCTCGCGGGTAAAACAGTTTGAAATAATAACAAGCGAGGCTATAAATTCACACCTTATATAACAAGTAGTCGATAGTTCGAGTGACGGTCACTGACGACGATAAGGATGCCCGGGTAAATCAACACCTATCAAACCAAATAATGCGTAATGAGTAATCTCATTATAAACCTTATGGTACTGTATAAAATACATACTTATTAGTCACTTGTGATAATTACAACTCACGCCAAAACAAAACAAACAAGTGTTACTAGTTTTATACCATTTGTCCTTATTATTAACGTTATTCATTTTTACACATTTTCGCCGATACTTACCAAAAGTACGGACTGTTTTACTAGACTTAACCCTTTTCATAAAATTTGAGAAAATTCCCAAAAATACTTTAAGACCTGTAGAAAACACATATTTAATCCCAAAAAATTTTTTCGCTTTTACGACTCGTTATTCAACACTTTTCCAAAACTACGTTTTTCGGACTGAAATTGTACTTTGACCAAGTCGGACTCATTTGACCCGTTTAAAATACTCCATTGACCCATTTGACACTTAAGTCTTATAATAGACTAAAATGTGCAGGTTTGAGACCAAAAATCAACCCTTGACCATTTACCAAACTAAACCTATAGTCCCCGGGATTTGACCTAAAACCAAGCATAATTTCGGATTATGACGGTTTTCATCTCCCGGTACACGAATTTCAAAACGTCGTAACTTTTGACTCGTTAGGAGTCGTAAGCTCTATCTTATACCAAATCGAAGCTAAGAAGATGCTATACAACTCTATCCTAATCACAAGACCTGTTTTCAAAATAAGTTTTTACGAAAACACCTCAAACTTTCTGCCTAAAATTACCTATACCAAAATCATATCAACGCTCGTTTTCAAACCCATTTACCAACACTAGACATCATCCTAAGTACTCCTAATCATATCCAAACATCATTTTCAGTCCTAAACCCCTATTAATCAATATCCTCATAAAACCCAAATCATAAAAACAAACATGCAATTGGATATACCCATCTAAAAACATGTAAACATATGATTAAACACAAAATCAAACATCAAAACATTAACCACCATGATCCCCAAGCACCCCCTTTGAGCCGTGGGGTTTGGGTGATCAAAACCCATAAACCAAATCGATTTTGGTTGATTTGTTTGGTGTTTTAACATCATTCTAACATGAATTAAACATGCAAATGCTCAATTAACATCCAAATGAACTTTTGAAAAATCTTTAATTTTTGGAAAATTTTTTGTTAATGCATGTTGGAATTAACCATGGATTAACACTTACTAAAGGGTTTTAGGAAGTGGTCTTTGATTGGAATTAATCAAAACCCAAGAAAAATTGAAGTGGTGGTGGTGTTGGTGATGTTGGTCGTCTGCCTAGAGAGAGCAAAAAGGGTGGGATTGATGTTTTTTCTTTGAAATGTTATGTGTGTGTGATTGTTTCCTTTTTGTGAAATGGGAGGGACCAAAGGTGCAATTTAAGCTTTCTTTTGTCCTCAAACAAAAACGACTCTAAAACTTTACGGGATTGACTCACTAGTCATTTTAGAAAATTTTGCGGGAGTCGGGAATCATCCCAAACACTCCAAAATACTTTTAGGACACTTTAAATGTACCCGGAAAGCAATAAAACTCACCCGACTCGACTTAACACGAACCGTAAGTAAAATTCTCGAAAAATTACAATATCGATAAAACGACAATAATTATAGAAATTTGGGCATCCATCGGGATTGTATTCGTCATCGTCCTTCTTAAATCGTCAATCGTCAAAATTATAACCTCGAACATCGGTTTTAACCAAAATAATAAGATATATAGCAAATAAAATTTATTAAAAATTTCAAAAATAAGCGTAATTTAGGGTAATGTTAGTGTCCTCGGTTCTAGGTATCACATCCACCCCTCCTTAAAGAGAGCGACGTCCCGGCGCTCGCCTCTTCTTATACTCACATTTCGTGCCGCTGGAACAGATGAGGATACCTTTCCTTGAAAAAGTCCTCACGTTCCCAAGTGTATTCCGGTCCACGCCTAGAATTCCATCGAACCTTCACAATGGGAATTCTACTACGCTTCTGCCTCTTGACATCTCGGTCCATAATTTCCACGGGTTCTTCCACAAAATGCATTTTGTCGTCCAGTTGAATCTCGTCCAAAGGAATCACCAATTCCTTATCCGCCAAACTCTTCTTCAAGTTCGATACGTGAAACGTGTCGTGAATAGCACTAAGCTCGCTCGGCAACTCTAACTTATACGCTACTGGTCCAATTCGTTTAACGATCTTAAATGGTCCAATGTACCTCGGGCTCAAATTTCCTTTCTTCCCAAAACGAATTACACCCTTCCACGGCGAAACCTTAAGCATAACCATATCTCCGACTTCAAATTCCAACGGTTTTCTTCTGTTATCGGCATAACTCTTCTTTCGACTTCTCGCAGCAAGTAGTCGGTTCTTGATTTGCACAATCTTCTCTGTCGTCTCTAAAACCATTTCGGGTCCAGTCAATTAACTTTCTCCTACTTCACTCCAACACACAGGCGATCTACACTTCCTTCCATACAACGCTTCGAATGGTGCAACCTTGATGCTCGCATGATAACTATTATTATACGAAAACTCCACTAAAGGCAAGTGGCGTTCCCAACTTCCTCCAAAATCAATCACGCATGCTCGGAGCATGTCCTCCATCGTCTGAATAGTGCGTTCACTCTGGCCGTCAGTCTCCGGGTGATAAGCCGTACTTAAATTCAATTCAGTGCCCATCGCACGTTGAAGCGATTTCCAAATTCCGAAGTAAACCTACTATCGCGATCCGAAATGATCGATAACGGTACTCTATGTCTGCCAACGATCTCCTTCACGTACACACTGGCCAGCTTTTCCATACTGTCCGTCTTCTTCATTGGTAAGAAATGAGCAGACTTCGTCAATCTATCCACTATTACCCAAATCATATCACATCCACTAGGAGTTCTGGGTAAACCCGTCATGAAATCCATAGCGATTTTCTCCCATTTCCATTCTGGGATCTCTGGTTGTACCAACAACCCAGACGGCTTCTTATGTTCGGCTTTAACCTTCGCACAAGTCAAACACTTACTAACGTAACGAGCAATATCCGCCTTCATATTCGGCCACCAATAAACTTTCTTCAGGTCATGATACATTTTATCCGATCTAGGATGTATCGAGTACTTCGACTTATGAGACTCGTTCATAACCAAATCTCGTACTCCAGGCTTTCCTTCCTCGGATGGACACAACGGTAACCAAATCCGATTCTCGAAATATCTCAGTCCGTCTGACCTAACCACAAAAAGAGGTTTCAACATTCTTCCCAAGTTCTCAGCATCAACATTCTCTTTCATTAATCCCCTCTCTTGAGCCTTCAGTTTAGTTTCGGTTAAATCAACACTCCCAGTCATCACCAAAGCTCTGACTCTCAAAGGTTTCTCTCGATCCTTCCTACTAAGTGCATCCGCTACAACATTCGCCTTACCAGGATGGTAGCGAATTTCACAGTCATAGTCACTCAGTAATTCTACCCATCGTCTCTGTCGCATGTTCAACTCCTTTTGATCTAAAATGTGCTACAAACTCTTGTGGTCAGTGAATACAACACACTTCGTCCCATACAAATAATGTCTCCACAATTTCAACGCAAAAACTACAGCTCCTAATTCCAAATCGTGAGTCGTGTAGTTCTCCTCATTCTTCCTCAGTTGTCTCGACGCGTAAGCTATCACCTTCCCGCGCTGCATCAACACCGCTCCATAACCCTTACGAGATGCGTCACAATACACTACAAAGTCTTTGGTTCCTTCAGGTAATGACAATATCGGTGCGGAACATAACTTGTACTTGAGCGTTCTAAAAGCGAACTCTTCCTCATCTCCCCATTCATACACTCTATTCTTTTCGGTAAGCTTTGTCAATGGCTTCGCAATCAACAAAAATCCTTCAATGAATCTCCGATAATACCCAGCTAAACCAAGGAATTGTCGAACCTCAGTCGGCGTTGTCGGTGCCGACCATTCCCTGATCGCTTCGACCTTGGCAGGATCCACGCGAACTCCTTTGCTATCAATTACGTGACCAAGGAATTGCACAGACTCTAACCAAAACTCACACTTCGAGAACTTCGCATACAGCTTCTCTTTCTTTAGCAGATCCAATATCTTTCTCAGGTGCTTCTCGTGCTCTTCCTTACTCTTAGAGTAAATAAGAATATCATCGATAAAAACAATGACAAACTTATCTAGATACGGCTTGCATACGCGATTCATAAGGTCCATGAATACAGCAGGCGCGTTTGTCAACCCAAACGGCATCACTCGAAATTCGAAGTGTCCATACCGCGTACGAAAGGCAGTTACAGGAATATCCTCCTCTCTCACACGCAGTTGATGATACCCGGATCTCAAGTCGATCTTTGAGTATACACAGGAACCTTGTAATTGATCAAACAAATCGTCAATCCTCGGCAATGGATACAGATTCTTAACCGTCAGCTTGTTGAGTTCTCTATAGTCAATACACATCCGAAATGACCCATCCTTCTTCTTCACAAAAAACACTGGCGCTCCCCATGGTGATGAGCTCGACCCAATAAATCCTTTATCCATCAACTCCTAAAGTTGATCCGATAACTCCTTTAACTCGGATGTTGCTAATCGATAGGGTGCACGCGCAACCGGCGCAGCTCCCGGCACTAAATCGATTTGAAACTCGACCTCACGGGTGGGTGGTAAACCCGGCAACTCGTCTGGAAAAACTTCCGGATATTCGCAGATTACAGGTACCTCTTCAATCTTCGCCTCTAAATCACCATCACTCGAAACTTGTTCCAAAAACACATCGCATCCATTTTCTACATACTTCATCATTTTCAAACAAGAAATCACTTTCAAACGAGAAGTGCATTCGTCTCCCTTCACAGTCAAGACTTTATTCCTCAACGGGATCTGAACTAACCTCTCTCCACAGACGATCACATCACTGTGCGCCATCAGCCAATCCATTCCCACGATCACATCAAACGATCCTACCTCTATAGGCATTAAGTCGATTTCAAAAGCGTAATTTCCTAACTTCAAGGTACACCCTTTCAGTATAGAATTTGTACTAACGATTTTCCCATCGGCTAACTCCACGTTATAACTAGTCGCTAACAATACCGGTTTTCTATGGATATGACGACTAAATTTAACATCTACGAAACTCTTGTCGGAACCAGAATCAAACAAAATACTAGCATAACAAGCGTCTAGCAAAAACGTACCGGTAACCACGTTAGGACCCTGTGGTTTATCAACCGTCCCTACTTGATACACGGCAGCAACATTGTTACCTCCTTGCTTGTTTCCTGCCTTCGGGCAATTTCCTTGCTTATGGCCTCTTTCTCCACATCCAAAACAACCCATCACTCTCGTAGTATTCGCCCCAGTGGCTACCCCCTTTGTTCGGCAATCAGACATCCTGTGACCCGCTTTTCCACATTTTCCGCACGCAGGCGGGCAACTCCCTACATGGTACAAGTTGCATCGACCACAGTGGGGATTTACCTTCGCTCCTCTGGGGTTTGTCACAGATCTCATCCCTTCATTCCTACGCTGGTTGAACTGCTGATTGTGGTTCTGACCATTGTTGTTACGGTTTCCACCTCGTCTTTGACCCTGGGATTGATTGCTTTGCGCCACCTCCCACTTCCTCTTATTTCCTTCAGCAATGAAGTTCTTCTTGTCTTGGAGTTTGACATCCATCAACGCGTGAGCCATCTGGACCGCTTCATCAAATGACCCAGGTTTAGACGAAGTCGTCTCACCCTTGATATTACTGGACAGACCTTTGATGTACTGTTTCATCTTCTTGTTATCATCGGCAAAGGTGTCTGGACACAAAAGGCTTAGTTCATTAAACCTCCTGGTGTAAGCAGTGATATCATTGTTTTTCAAAGTCAGGTGCCTCAACTCATCTTCCAATTGACCTAGCTCCTCTTCAGGACAGAACTTCTTGGTCAAAAGAGCTTTAGTAGCAGTCCATGTTCGTGCATTCGCTACTGCTAACCCAACAGTGGCTACTTGGGTGTTCCACCAACTCAATGCATCGTCAAGAAAAGTAGCAGCCGCAAACTTGACCTTGTTCGCTTTTGAACGACCACTAATCTCGAAAGTACTTTCGACCTTTTCTAACCATCTCCTGAGTTCTAGAGCTCCACCAGTTCCACGAAATTGCGTGGGACCACATTTTATGAAACTAGAGTAAGTACACTCTCTTGGGGCTTGCTGTCTCCCCACATTTCTGCCCTGGTCTGGGTTCCTCCCTGCTCAATCTGCTTATAGCGCATTCGCAATGGCTTCCTGAATCATCGTGTTCACACGGTCGGCTGTTAGTTTTGGAGGCATGGTGCATTATCAAATACACCTCTCTGCAAAGACAGGAAAAATAGAAAAACAATGTAAGTATACACATCAAGATTAAGATGGATTTCTCTTTCAAGACATAATATAAATACAACGACACATCGCTACAGAGTTACTAATATTCATCAATTCACATCACAAAAGATCAAATTAAAGACATATCACAGATCATGAAAGGTAAACATGGATTGTATCGATAATCAACCAAAATTGTGACAAGTATTGCCACTACAACCATTCACCATAAAACTTAAGTCCTCAAGTTTTTCGTCACAATGCCATCATACAAAAGTCTAAAACAGTTCTATTACAACGATCAAAGATAAAATACAAGACAAGCAACTAGGCATGTGGTGATCCACACGGCCTCTTGGATGGCGGTTCATCATCATCTTCCTCGGGTTCCTCGTCGCTATCTTCCTCGTCCACTTCATCCATCTTCCTCTTTCCTTTGTCGTTCGGCCCACATTCAGTCGCCTTCTTCGTCCCTGACGTAGACCCACACTCAACTGCTACATGATTTCCCACAGTGATACAAGCACCTCTGGCAGGTGGCTGGATCATGAAGTCATTAGCTGTCATTTCCATGTCGTCCACAAATCTCCAATCTGGGGGCAAGGACGCTCTCACTTGATGCTCCCAACTCTGCATCCTAGACAATCTCGCTTGATCTTCCCTAACTCGATCAAGACTGGCGCTCAAGTTCGCGATCATCGATCTCAGACTGTTGATATCACTCTTGTTTGCATTTCCATCATACTCAATTCTTGAAGTTCTTGCCAATAATCTTTGGTGTTCCCTCTCATTCTTATCAAACCTCTTAATTACCCTGGTCTCCACCACAAACCGCTCATACATCAACCTATCCATCCTCCTCAAACGACCTTCAGGATCCCAGTAGTGTCTTGGTCTCGGAAAGTAGACCCTCGCGATATTCTCATGAATAGATTGTGATTTAGATGAATTGCTGGATTCTGCACCACTCCCATTACTTACTCGAACAAACCCTGGCACTGTCTTCAGGTAGTCCTTACAATTGTCCATCGGGCGACGAAAAGGTTGCTGCTCATATCGATCGGTCGGAGGCACTTCATAACCCTTTGGCGAATTTGGAGATTGAAATAAATCAGGTTCGGTCTGACCGACAGCATTCTCGGGAATTCCATCATCCACCGGTTCCTCGGGCTCTTCCTCAGAATCCTCACTACCATCGCTACTGATACTGAAGTTGTCCACGTCACTTTTGTCACTGTCATTTCCCGGCTCTACCGCTTCTTCTGGAGTGATCCATCCATTGTCATTATCCGGCGGGTTCGGAGGAAACGGTCCCCCTTCGTGACCTACGACATAATCGTCTCCATTACCATTAGGCGGTACCTCGGCCATTCCTGCAATAACAGAGAATTTTGGAGGGTACGTAAGATAACTATTCAATATTTATAAATACATGCATGCAAATGCAATGCAAAGGTGGTACACATGCCCAAAATGCGATAATATGATGCTCATGCATAAGTAATACAAGAATTACGGTGTCGGGTATTCCACGTATAATTTCAACGTTTACATATAGTAATTTCCGTATCTACGTAATAAATACCCACATATATACTTCAACTCAAAAGTATACGTCAAATGCCATGAATACAAAAATAAACCTTACCAGAGCCATGCACGATAGTTGTGTGTGCTTGGACAATTTCTTACGACACTAAAAGTTATAGTTTAGGAATTTTCAAAACGACCTAGTTCTCTATAACTCATGGCTCTGATTACCAATCTCTAACACCCCACCAAATGCTATGCGCAGCGGAACTACAACATTTGGGTGCTAGGCAGTTATCGTCGCACACAAGATATATCGAACGGCTCCAAAGAGACGTCAAATTTAAACTTAAATTAAAAATTGTTAAAAAGTTACATGTCTACGGTTTTCCAACCCCAAATGATACAACAGAGTTTTGCGTTTTCGGTCCCCATGAATCTCAACCCCAAAAGTTACAGTTTTCACAACAACATGACATAAAGTTAAAAATGTTTAAGTAATAACGGGAGGAAAAACAAGTAGACTCCAAGCCATACACACAACATCCATCCAATGCACGCTCCATGCTACACTTCAGCGGTTACCTGAAACACATGCTAAATTTGGTCAACGAAAACGTTGAGTGGAATTCATAGGTTTTACAATTCATTTTGAACATATGTGAAATAAAAACCATTCACGATCATTCATAGACTTGTCGATCAAACAATCTATATTCAAGGTACTGACAATTGTTTTTAAGCTCATGACACTAAACCGTTAACTCAATCACCCGCATAATAACTACCGGCGTGATTCAGATGAAACCAGTGCCCCTACTAAGGCATCAGTTGCAATTATACCTTATCTCTTATCACAAATTATCCGTCCGCATGGGGTATCAACGTACTAGCCCTCGTCTAGGATAGGGTAGTCAACCCCATAGTACTATCACTTTGTATAAGCGGCTATTTCTAATCCACGCTAGGACTAAACAATAGTTAATAGTTCATGAATTTAGGGCCTTTTGCAACTAGGTACTCAACACAATTTCAATGTAACATTCGGGTCCAACAATCATTCATGACATATGTTCATTTTGAAAACTAGCATGCATTTCCCTCGCGGGTAAAACAGTTTGAAATAATAACAAGCGAGGCTATAAATTCACACCTTATATAACAAGTAGTCGATAGTTCGAGTGACGGTCACTGACGACGATAAGGATGCCCGGGTAAATCAACACCTATCAAACCAAATAACGCGTAATGAGTAATCTCATTTATAAACCTTATGGTACTGTATAAAATACATACTTATTAGTCACTTGTGATAATTACAACTCACGCCAAAACAAAACAAACAAGTGTTACTCGTTTTATACCATTTGTCCTTATTATTAACGTTATTCATTTTTACACATTTTCGCCGATACTTACCAAAAGTACGGACTGTTTTACTAGACTTAACCCTTTTCATAAAATTTGATAAAATTCCTAAAAATGCTTTAAGACCTGTAGAAAACACATATTTAATCCCAATAAAAATTTTCGCTTTTACGACTCGTTATTCAACACTTTTCCAAAACTACGTTTTTCGGACTGAAATTGTACTTTGACCAAGTCGGACTCATTTGACCCGTTTAAAATACTCCATTGACCCATTTGACACCTAAGTCTTATAATAGACTCAAATGTGCAGGTTTGAGACCAAAAATCAACCCTTGACCATTTACCAAACTAAACCTATAGTCCCCGGGATTTGACCTAAAACCAAGCATAATTTCGGATTATGACGGTTTTCATCTCCCGGTACACGAATTTCAAAACGTCGTAACTTTTGACTCGTTAGGAGTCGTAAGCTCTATCTTATACCAAATCGAAGCTAAGAAGATGCTATACAACTCTATCCTAATCACAAGACCTGTTTTCAAAATAATTTTTACGAAAACACCTCAAACTTTCTGCCTAAAATTACCTATACCAAAATCATACCAACGCTCGTTTTCAAACCCATTTACCAACACTAGACATCATCCTAAGTACTCCTAATCATATCCAAACATCATTTTCAGTCCTAAACCCCTATTAATCAATATCCTCATAAAACCCAAATCATAAAAACAAACATGCAATTGGATATACCCATCTAAAAACATGTAAACATATGATTAAACACAAAATCAAACATCAAAACATTAACCACCATGATCCCCAAACACCCCCCTTTGAGCCGTGGGGTTTGGGTGATCAAAACCCATCAACCAAATTGATTTTGGTTGATTTGTTTGGTGTTTTAACATCATTCTAACATGAATTAAACATGCAAATGCTCAATTAACATCCAAATGAACTTTTGAAAAATCTTTAATTTTTGGAAAAATTTTTGTTAATGCATGTTGGAATTAACCATGGATTAACACTTACTAAAGGGTTTTAGGAAATGGTCTTTGATTGGAATTAATTAAAACCCAAGAAAAATTGAAGTGGTGGTGGTGTTGGTGATGTTGGCCGTCGGCCTAGAGAGAGCAAAAAGGGTGGGATTAATTTTTTTTTCTTTGAAATGTTATGTGTGTGTGTGATTGTTTCCTTTTTGTGAAATGAGAGGGACCAAAGGTGCAATTTAAGCTTTCTTTTGTCCTAAAAAAAACGACACTTTACGGGATTGACTCACTAGTCATTTTAGAAAATTTTGCGGGAGTCGGGAATCATCCCAAACACTCCAAAATACTTTTAGGACACTTTAAATGTACCCGGAAAGCAATAAAACTCACCTGACTCGACTTAACACGAACCGTAAGTAAAATTCTCGAAAAATTACAATATCGGTAAAACGACAATAATTATAGAAATTTGGGCATCCATCGGGATTGTATTCGTCATCGTCCTTCTTAAATCGTCAATCGTCAAAATTATAACCTCGAACATCGGTTTTAACCAAAATAATAAGATATATAGCAAATAAAATTTATTAAAAATTTCAAAAATAAGCGTAATTTAGGGTAATGTTAGTGTCCTCGGTTCTAGGGTATCACATCCACCCCTCCTTAAAGAGAGCGACGTCCCGGCGCTCGCCTCTTCTTATACTCACATTTCGTGCCGCTGGAACAGATGAGGATACCTTTCCTTGAAAAAGTCCTCACGTTCCCAAGTGTATTCCGGTCCACGCCTAGAATTCCATCGAACCTTCACAATGGGAATTCTACTACGCTTCAGCCTCTTGACATCTCGGTCCATAATTTCCACGGGTTCTTCCACAAAATGCATTCTGTCGTCCAGTTGAATCTCGTCCAAAGGAATCACCAATTCCTTATCCGCCAAACTCTTCTTCAAGTTCGATACGTGAAACGTGTCGTGAATAGCACCAAGCTCGCTCGGCAACTCTAACTTATACGCTACTGGTCCAATTCGTTTAACGATCTTAAATGGTCCAATGTACCTCGGACTCAACTTTCCTTTCTTCCCAAAACGAATTACACCCTTCCACGGCGAAACCTTAAGCATAACCATATCTCCGACTTCAAATTCCAACGGTTTTCTTATGTTATCGGCATAACTCTTCTTTCGGCTTCTCGCAGCAAGTAGTCGGTTCTTGATTTGCACAATCTTCTGTGTCGTCTCTAAAACCATTTCGGGTCCAGTCAATTGACTTTCTCCTACTTCACTCCAACACACAGGCGATCTACACTTCCTTCCATACAACGCTTCGAATGGTGCAGCCTTGATGCTCGCATGATAACTATTATTATACGAAAACTCCACTAAAGGCAAGTGGCGTTCCCAACTTCCTCCAAAATCAATCACGCATGCTCGGAGCATGTCCTCCATCGTCTGAATAGTGCGTTCACTTTGGTCGTCAGTCTACGGGTGATAAGCCGTACTTAAATTCAATTCAGTGCCCATCGCACGTTGAAGCGATTTCCAAAATTCCGAAGTAAACCTACTATCGCGATCCGAAATGATCGATAACGGTACTCCATGTCTGCAAACGATCTCCTTCACGTACACACTGGCCAGCTTTTCCATACTGTCCGTCTTCTTCATAGGTAAGAAATGAGCAGATTTCGTCAATCTATCCACTATTACCCAAATCATATCACATCCACTAGGAGTTCTGGGTAAACAAGTAGACTCCAAGCCATACACACAACATCCATCCAATGCACGCTCCATGCTACACTTCAGCGGTTACCTGAAACACATGCTAAATTTGGTCAACGAAAACGTTGAGTGGAATTCATAGGTTTTACAATTCATTTTGAACATATGTGAAATAAAAACCATTCACGATCATTCATAGACTTGTCGATCAAACAATCTATATTCAAGGTACTGACAATTGTGTTTAAGCTCATGACACTAAAACGTTAACTCAATCACCCGCATAATAATTACCGGCTTGATTCAGATGAAACCAGTGCCCCTACTAAGGCATTAGTTGCAATTATACCTTATCTCTTATCACAAATTAACCGTCCGCAGGGGGTATCAACGTACTAGCCCTCGTCTAGGATAGGGTAGTCAACCCCATAGTACTATCACTTTGTATAAGCGGCTATTTCTAATCCACGCTAGGACTAAACAATAGTTAATAGTTCATGAATTTAGGGCCTTTTGCAACTAGGTACTCAACACAATTTCAAGACAACATTCGGGTCCAACAATCATTCATGACATATGTTCATTTTGAAAACTAGCATGCATTTCCCTCGCGGGTAAAACAGTTTGAAATAATAACAAGCGAGGCTATAAATTCACACCTTATATAACAAGTAGTCGATAGTTCGAGTGACGGTCACTGACGACGATAAGGATGCCCGGGTAAATCAACACCTATCAAACCAAATAACGCGTAATGAGTAATCTCATTTATAAACCTTATGGTACTGTATAAAATACATACTTATTAGTCACTTGTGATAATTACAACTCACGCCAAAACAAAACAAACAAGTGTTACTCGTTTTATACCATTTGTCCTTATTATTAACGTTATTCAATTTTACACATTTTCGACGATACTTACCAAAAGTACGGACTGTTTTACTAGACTTAACCCTTTTCATAAAATTTGAGAAAATTCCCTAAAATACTTTAAGACCTGTAGAAAACACATATTTAATCCCAATAAAAATTTTCGCTTTTACGACTCGTTATTCAACACTTTTCCAAAACTACGTTTTTCGGACTGAAATTATACTTTGACCAAGTCGGACTCATTTGACCCGTTTAAAATACTCCATTGACCCATTTGACACCTAAGTCTTATAATAGACTCAAATGTGCAGGTTTGAGACCAAAAATCAACCCTTGACCATTTACCAAACTAAACCTATAGTCCCCGGGATTTGACCTAAAACCAAGCATAATTTCGGATTATGACGGTTTTCATCTCCCGGTACACAAATTTCAAAACGTCGTAACTTTTGACTCGTTAGGATTCGTAAGCTCTATCTTATACCAAATCGAAGCTAAGAAGATGCTCTACAACTCTATCCTAATCACAAGACCTGTTTTCAAAATAATTTTTACGAAAATACCTCAAACTTTCTGCCTAAAATTACCTATACAAAAATCATACCAACGCTCGTTTTCAAACCCATTTACCAACACTAGACATCATCCTAAGTACTCCTAATCATATCCAAACATCATTTTCAGTCCTAAACCCCTATTAATCAATATCCTCATAAAACCCAAATCATAAAAACAAACATGCAATTGGATATACCCATCTAAAAACATGTAAACATATGATTAAACACAAAATCAAACATCAAAACATTAAGCACCATGATCCCCAAACACCCCCCTTTGAGCCGTGGGGTTTGGGTGATCAAAACCCATCAACCAAATTGATTTTGGTTGATTTGTTTGGTGTTTTAACATCATTCTAACATGAATTAAACATGCAAATTCTCAATTAACATCCAAATGAACTTTTGAAAAATCTTTAATTTTTGGAAAAATTTTTGTTAATGCATGTTGGAATTAACCATGGATTAACACTTACTAAAGGGTTTTAGGAAATGGTCTTTGATTGGAATTAATTAAAACCCAAGAAAAATTGAAGTGGTGGTGGTGTTGGTGATGTTGGCCGTCGGCCTAGAGAGAGCAAAAAGGGTGGGATTAATTTTTTTTTCTTTGAAATGTTATGTGTGTGTGTGATTGTTTCCTTTTTGTGAAATGAGAGGGACCAAAGGTGCAATTTAAGCTTTCTTTTGTCCTAAAAAAAACGACACTTTACGGGATTGACTCACTAGTCATTTTAGAAAATTTTGCGGGAGTCGGGAATCATCCCAAACACTCCAAAATACTTTTAGGACACTTTAAATGTACCCGGAAAGCAATAAAACTCACCCGACTCGACTTAACACGAACCGTAAGTAAAATTCTCGAAAAATTACAATATCGGTAAAACGACAATAATTATAGAAATTTGGGCATCCATCGGGATTGTATTCGTCATCGTCCTTCTTAAATCGTCAATCGTCAAAATTATAACCTCGAACATCGGTTTTAACCAAAATAATAAGATATATAGCAAATAAAATTTATTAAAAATTTCAAAAATAAGCGTAATTTAGGGTAATGTTAGTGTCCTCGGTTCTAGGGTATCACATCCACCCCTCCTTAAAGAGAGCGACGTCCCGGCGCTCGCCTCTTCTTATACTCACATTTCGTGCCGCTGGAACAGATGAGGATACCTTTCCTTGAAAAAGTCCTCACGTTCCCAAGTGTATTCCGGTCCACGCCTAGAATTCCATCGAACCTTCACAATGGGAATTCTACTACGCTTCAGCCTCTTGACATCTCGGTCCATAATTTCCACGGGTTCTTCCACAAAATGCATTCTGTCGTCCAATTGAATCTCGTCCAAAGGAATCACCAATTCCTTATCCGTCAAACTCTTCTTCAAGTTCGATACGTGAAACGTGTCGTGAATAGCACCAAGCTCGCTCGGCAACTCTAACTTATACGCTACTGGTCCAATTCGTTTAACGATCTTAAATGGTCCAATGTACCTCGGACTCAACTTTCCTTTCTTCCCAAAACGAATTACACCCTTCCACGGCGAAACCTTAAGCATAACCATATCTCCGACTTCAAATTCCAACGGTTTTCTTATGTTATCGGCATAACTCTTCTTTCGGCTTCTCGCAGCAAGTAGTCGGTTCTTGATTTGCACAATCTTCTGTGTCGTCTCTAAAACCATTTCGGGTCCAGTCAATTGACTTTCTCCTACTTCACTCCAACACACAGGCGATCTACACTTCCTTCCATACAACGCTTCGAATGGTGCAGCCTTGATGCTCGCATGATAACTATTATTATACGAAAACTCCACTAAAGGCAAGTGGCGTTCCCAACTTCCTCCAAAATCAATCACGCATGCTCGGAGCATGTCCTCCATCGTCTGAATAGTGCGTTCACTTTGGTCGTCAGTCTACGGGTGATAAGCCGTACTTAAATTCAATTCAGTGCCCATCGCACGTTGAAGCGATTTCCAAAATTCCGAAGTAAACCTACTATCGCGATCCGAAATGATCGATAACGGTACTCCATGTCTGCAAACGATCTCCTTCACGTACACACTGGCCAGCTTTTCCATACTGTCCGTCTTCTTCATAGGTAAGAAATGAGCAGATTTCGTCAATCTATCCACTATTACCCAAATCATATCACATCCACTAGGAGTTCTGGGTAAACAAGTAGACTCCAAGCCATACACACAACATCCATCCAATGCACGCTCCATGCTACACTTCAGCGGTTACCTGAAACACATGCTAAATTTGGTCAACGAAAACGTTGAGTGGAATTCATAGGTTTTACAATTCATTTTGAACATATGTGAAATAAAAACCATTCACGATCATTCATAGACTTGTCGATCAAACAATCTATATTCAAGGTACTGACAATTGTGTTTAAGCTCATGACACTAAAACGTTAACTCAATCACCCGCATAATAATTACCGGCGTGATTCAGATGAAACCAGTGCCCCTACTAAGGCATTAGTTGCAATTATACCTTATCTCTTATCACAAATTATCCGTCCGCAGGGGGTATCAACGTACTAGCCCTCGTCTAGGATAGGGTAGTCAACCCCATAGTACTATCACTTTGTATAAGCGGCTATTTCTAATCCACGCTAGGACTAAACAATAGTTAATAGTTCATGAATTTAGGGCCTTTTGCAACTAGGTACTCAACACAATTTCAAGGCAACATTCGGGTCCAACAATCATTCATGACATATGTTCATTTTGAAAACTAGCATGCATTTCCCTCGCGGGTAAAACAGTTTGAAATAATAACAAGCGAGGCTATAAATTCACACCTTATATAACAAGTAGTCGATAGTTCGAGTGACGGTCACTGACGACGATAAGGATGCCCGGGTAAATCAACACCTATCAAACCAAATAACGCGTAATGAGTAATCTCATTTATAAACCTTATGGTACTGTATAAAATACATACTTATTAGTCACTTGTGATAATTACAACTCACGCCAAAACAAAACAAACAAGTGTTACTCGTTTTATACCATTTGTCCTTATTATTAACGTTATTCAATTTTACACATTTTCGACGATACTTACCAAAAGTACGGACTGTTTTACTAGACTTAACCCTTTTCATAAAATTTGAGAAAATTCCCTAAAATACTTTAAGACCTGTAGAAAACACATATTTAATCCCAATAAAAATTTTCGCTTTTACGACTCGTTATTCAACACTTTTCCAAAACTACGTTTTTCGGACTGAAATTATACTTTGACCAAGTCGGACTCATTTGACCTATTTAAAATATACCATTGACCCATTTGACACCTAAGTCTTATAATAGACTCAAATGTGCAGGTTTGAGACCAAAAATCAACCCTTGACCATTTACCAAACTAAACCTATAGTCCCCGGGATTTGACCTAAAACCAAGCATAATTTCGGATTATGACGGTTTTCATCTCCCGGTACACAAATTTCAAAACGTCGTAACTTTTGACTCGTTAGGATTCGTAAGCTCTATCTTATACCAAATCGAAGCTAAGAAGATGCTCTACAACTCTATCCTAATCACAAGACCTGTTTTCAAAATAATTTTTACGAAAACACCTCAAACTTTCTGCCTAAAATTACCTATACAAAAATCATACCAACGCTCGTTTTCAAACCCATTTACCAACACTAGACATCATCCTAAGTACTCCTAATCATATCCAAACATCATTTTCAGTCCTAAACCCCTATTAATCAATATCCTCATAAAACCCAAATCATAAAAACAAACATGCAATTGGATATACCCATCTAAAAACATGTAAACATATGATTAAACACAAAATCAAACATCAAAACATTAACCACCATGATCCCCAAACACCCCCCTTTGAGCCGTGGGGTTTGGGTGATCAAAACCCATCAACCAAATTGATTTTGGTTGATTTGTTTGGTGTTTTAACATCATTCTAACATGAATTAAACATGCAAATGCTCAATTAACATCCAAATGAACTTTTGAAAAATCTTTAATTTTTGGAAAAATTTTTGTTAATGCATGTTGGAATTAACCATGGATTAACACTTACTAAAGGGTTTTAGGAAGTGGTCTTTGATTGGAATTAATCAAAACCCAAGAAAAATTGAAGTGGTGGTGGTGTTGGTGATGTTGGTCGTCTGCCTAGAGAGAGCAAAAAGGGTGGGATTGATTTTTTTCTTTGAAATGTTATGTGTGTGTGATTGTTTCCTTTTTGTGAAATGGGAGGGACCAAAGGTGCAATTTAAGCTTTCTTTTGTCCTCAAACAAAAACGACTCTAAAACTTTACGGGATTGACTCACTAGTCATTTTAGAAAATTTTGCGGGAGTCGGGAATCATCCCAAACACTCCAAAATACTTTTAGGACACTTTAAATGTACCCGGAAAGCAATAAAACTCACCCGACTCGACTTAACACGAACCGTAAGTAAAATTCTCGAAAAATTACAATATCGATAAAACGACAATAATTATAGAAATTTGGGCATCCATCGGGATCGTATTCGTCATCGTCCTTCTTAAATCGTCAATCGTCAAAATTATAACCTCGAACATCGGTTTTAACAAAAATAATAAGATATATAGCAAATAAAATTTTTTAAAAATTTCAAAAATAAGCGTAATTTAGGGTAATGTTAGTGTCCTCGGTTCTAGGGTATCACAATAAAAACAAGATTTCTCTTGTTTTAACAATAAATGTACTGACACGTACATATATTCGTGTTAGATTGTGTTATTCCGTAAACACAATCCCTTACATGGTTAGAAATAGACCATGGCCGAGAAAATTAATTCCCGTTGTTGAGTTAAAGCTTTCTGGTGAAATGCTTGACTTAAATATGAAAAGCGGGTTACTGTCTGAAATAACAGCAAACCATTTTGAACATGTTTTAAATCATTTAAACTTCTGCTCAAACGTTATTTACAACCCCGTGTCATTATTGAACGACATTTCAAGGTTCGTAACTATTATCGATTGTAGAAGACATGTTCTTTTTATCAAAACATTTTTGAACACAGAATTTTGAACGATTTAGAAAAACCTTTTGAGAAATTCTCGAAAATTGTGTTCAAAGTTTTGAAAAACCAATTACTTGAGCTTAAGATGTTGAATATCTTACAAAACGAGCTCAAGTCCGAGAAGTTGTAACCTTCCCGTTGTTAAGGATAAGTTACCATAGGCGATAAACTTTCCTTTTAACTGAAGAACGAGTCCTAAGTTGACATTTACTTAGAAGTCGTTTTCATGAGCTTGAAAAACTTTGAATGTTTTAAAGTAAAGCTCATGATCGAGAAAGATGAATATCTCGTTAAGAAGAAAAGTTCTCTTATTTAAAAGATATACTTTACTTTATGAGCAAACTTGGAATGTTTTAATACAAGCTCACGACCGATAAAATTTAATTTCCCGTTACGAGGATAAGCTATCTTTAAAGATAAGCTTTCCTAAAAATGAAGTCTGAGTTACAGTCTGATATTTAACTGTAAGTCATAGTGCATGAGCTTAAAAAACTACGAATGTTTTTAATATAAGCTCATGCCCGAGAAAAATTAATTTCTCGTTGTAAGGATAAGTTTATCATCGGCGATAAACTTTCTTTGCTTTGAGGTCCGGGCCATAATCTGAAATATAATTACACGCCATTGTACACGAGCTGAAAAACCTTTGAATAGTTTTAATGTAAGCTCGTGTCCGAGAAAAATTTAACTTCTCCTAAATAAGGATAAGTTTATCATCGGTAATAAACTTCCTTTCTTAGAATCATGGGTTACAATCTGACATGTGACTGCAAGCCGTTGTGCATGAGCTTAAAAACTTTGAATGTTTTTAATATAAGCTCATGCCCGAGAAAAATTAATTTCTCGTTATAAGGGTAAGTTATCGTTGACAAGATACACTTCCCTTTATTTGAACTCCGGGTCATTGTCTGACATTTAACAATGAACCATATACACGAGCTTAAAACCGTTGAATAGTTTTAAGGTACGCTCGTTTCCGAGAAAATTTAATTTCTCGTTTGTGAGGATAAGTTTATCATCGGTGATAAACTTTCCTTTCTTTGATGAACGGGTCACAGATGATTTGTCTATAAGCCTTGTACACGAGCTTAAAACCTTTGAATGGTTTTGGTGTAAGCTCGTGTCCGAGAAAACTCAATTTCTCGTTTTGAGGGTAAGTTATCTTTGACGAGATAAACTTCCCTTTCTCTAAAGTTCGGGTCACAGACTGTGATTTGACTGTGAGCCATTGTGCATGAGCTTAAAAACATGGAATGTTTTTGATATAAGATCATGCCCGATAAAAAATAATTTCTCGTTGTAAGGATAAGTTTATCATCGGCGATAAACTTTCCTTTCTTTGATGAACGAGTTACAGTCTGTGATGTGACTATAAGTCCTAAGTATGACTTAACTGCGAGTCCCCTGAGACACTTGTTTCTTAGATATTAGCTTCTTCGGCAACCAAACTCTAAGAGTATCCTTAATTGAATGGTATACAATGATTGGACCGCTTCCTTCTTTTGGAACATCCTCTTTGGTACCTGCATTCTCATTAGGAATTTGAACGCTTTGATATGGGTTAGCGATATCTATTTTAGAACCATGTGGGGGTTCACAGTTGGCCTTACTTGTGCCAGAGGTGACCTGAGGAGATAATTCACTTGTCTTAGTTGGCAAACGTTTCCTTTTATAGAAAACCTTAAGTTCAGGCTTAAGTGATGTATCATCCTTCTCAATTTCCTCATTAGTAGTCTTAGTAGAATCGGAGACTATCCTAGTTAAAGGGCACTCGTTTCCTACAAGAGTGAAAGTTATATCAGTGGGGCGCCACATTTTACCAATGGGTTTGATTTTAGCTACCCACTGGGATTTAACTCTAGCACGGGAGTTCACCTCATTAAGGAGTTTCTTGACCCAAGGGCCATGATTTGCCTTAAAGACACATTTCCTACATGTTTTACAAGTAGCATATTTGATGTCCGAGTAAGATCTATAATTCCTAGATGATTGACTGATGCTCCTAGAATATGACATGCTACGGTTAGCAATATTGGGTAATCTAGAAGGCATCTGACTAGGTTTGAAATTCATATCTCTTACTTGTGTCTTTTGAATAGTTTCCCCTAGACCAAACTTATGGTGAACGTCATTTGAACTAGTTCGAGACGTGTTCTTTGGACTATGTCTAGGGAGACTAGAGGCAATCATGTGATTAGGTCTTGCGAAAGCTGATTTAGTCACATTAGGCCTAGTTGGTGGAGTGACTGTTCTAGAAATATGAACCATATCAACTTGGGAGACAAACCGCGGTCTCGAGGATTATGGTCGCTCGTATCTAAATGCAGTCGGTTGTCTAACGGACTGAATTTGAGGCGGTTTCCCAAGATTGATGGTTTTTCAAGCTTAATGTCCACACTAGTTCCTTTAATTTTCCTCAACTCGTTTTTCAGAGCCGCTATTGCAAAAACCTTTTCCTGAACTTAAGCCTTTAAAGTCTCATTCTCTTTGAGCAATTCATCTTGGGATGCCAACTTAGATTCAAGAAACTTAATTTGTTTCAAAAGATTATCCTTTTCAGCTTTAGAATCTAGAACTGTTTGATCCAATTTTTTTTCAAGAACAACATTTGATTTTTCAAGTTTTTGAAAATATGTTTCAAATTTCTCCGTTTTCTTCGAAAATTCAATTTTGGCATCCTCAAGCTCTTTTGATTGCTGAGCTAAAATCGTTTCAAGCTCTTCAATCCTAGAAGGAGAATTGGTTAAAGAAGCAGTCATAAAGCACATATCATGATCTTTAGCATTCTGATCATTTTCTCCCTCATTGTGACTCACATCGGATGAATTAGAAATGGTATTTATATCACTCATTTCCATCCCATGTTTGGCATAGATATGGTCGGAATGCTATGTTGATCCCAAACTCAGATCTTAAACCTTAGCTTGTTTAAGGGTTGTGGTAGAAAGAATAAATTCAATCTAACACTAGAGAAACTTTGTGTTAGCTTCAAAATATTTAGTCAAACAAGAATGTTCGGTCATAGGTTTCTATTGTAATATTTATTAGAACGTTGTAATAGTTAGTTAAATAGTCAAGGATCACGGGCTTGGATTTAAGCTACTTAAAGCCCAAAAGACAAGCCCGGTCCAAACAATATAGCCCATTATGGTTACATGTAAGCCCGGCTATATAAGGCCCTTCTAGCATGTTAGGAAGGGTGGATGATCATTAGTACTCTCATAATTCTAATCTAATATTCACCAAGTTAATCATCTCTCTCTCTCTCTACTTTCTCTCGCTACTTTCTCTCTCTAGGAATCCATTATTTTCATCTATTTTCTATCATTTATCATCATAATAATATGGGACAACATTTGGTATCAATCGCCACGGGGTAGATTGTGTTTGGTTGTTTGGTTTTAGTTTGATTCGGTTGATTTTTCCATCTAAATCATCCCGAATTAAAAAAATTTTAGTTTTTTCAGGCTATAAAACTTGATATAATTCATTTATATCGATTTGGTAGCTCTCTGGTTCGGTTTTTGTGCTAAAAATCGCAAGTTTATGAGGTGTTTGGATTGATTTTTGAGTTACGGTTCGTTAACTGCTTCAAGATCATTCCGAAAAAATAATTTCGGATAAGGGTTTATTATTCCGAAAAACAGATTTTCGGATAAGGGTTTTACTATTCCGAAGATTTGAAGAATTCTGAAGAATCCACTTATTCCGAAGAAGTGATTATTCCGAAGAAGGTACATTTTTTTGAAAATTTCAATTTATCTGAAAAAGTGCATTATTCCGAAGATATTTCTCTGAAAATATCACATATTCCGAAAAATAGTACTTATTCCGAAGATTTTCATTTCTCTGAAAAAATTTCACATATTCCGAAAATAGTACTTATTCCGAAGATTCTCATTTCTCTGAAAATTTCACATATTCCGAAGATATCACTTTTTCTGAAAATTCTCATTTCTCTGAAAACATCAATTATTCCGAAGAAGGTCCATTTCTCTGAAAACAACAATTATTCCGAAGAAGGTCCAATTCTCTGAAAACATCCATTATTCCGAAGAAGGTTCAATTTTCTAAAAACATCTGTTATTCCGAAAAAACCCAACTTCTCTGAAAATGTCAGTTATTCCGAAAAAACCCAACTTCTCTGAAAATGACGGTTATTCCGAAAAAACCCAAATTCTCTGAAAAAGTCAGTTATTCCGAAATTATCCAATATTCCGAAAATTAAAGATTTTTACAAATGTTTTTTCGCCTTCGAAATTTTGGTTTCTTGTGAAGACAATTTTTAGGGGATTTTATCATTTTTCATCGCCAACAACAATCACAACACATCTACTTAAGATCCATTTTCACTTCATTGATTTCAAGTTTCTAGATATGGATTCTACTCAAGAGTATCGTGTCACTAACAACAATATCATGGTGGCGGGTAATAAAGAGAGACCACCAATGCTTGTGTCTGGTCGGTATGCTCAATGGCAATCACGTTTCATACGATACCTTGATACAAGACCCAATGGTGATGCCTTGAGGAAATGTATTACTCATGGACCATATGTATTCAAGAAAATCTCCATTCCTCCAAGACCAGCCACATATAATACTGATCCAATACATGCAAGTGAACGTGATGAAACAAGAGCCGATCTCACACCTGAAAAATATGCTTGGCATGATGCGGAGAAGGAAGCCATCTATATGTTTTTAAGTGGGATTGGAGATGATATTTATTCCACGGTTGATGCATGCCCTACAACACATGAAGTTTGGACTGCTAATGAACGCTTGCAACAAGGATAATCACTCAACAAACAAGATGTCAAAACAAACTTGTTTTGGAATTTTGGCAAGTTTACTTCAAGGGATGGAGAATCAATTGACTCTTACTACTCCAGGTTTTATAAAATGATGAATGACATAACAAGAAATAATCTGCAAGTCTCCACCATTCAAGTCAACGTTCAATTTCTTCAACAACTTGAACCCGAGTGGACACGCTTCGTCACTTTAGTGAAACAACAAGAAAATTTAGACGAGGTCTCATATCATCGACTCTTTGATATCTTGAAGCAATTTCAGAATGAAGCAAATGAGATTCGAGCTGAACGTGTTGCAAAGACGGCTAATCCACTTGCTTTAGTGACTACCACTCAACATGTTCAAGATCATCACTCTCGCGCTCCTAAGCCATACTCCACTACATCATCTTCACCACGATATTCGACATCATCTAAGTCTTCATAGTCTACAAGATCACGAGGTATAGTGCCAAGAGCACCATCACCACCATCTGAAACATCATCTGAAGAAGATAGTGATGAAGACTAAACTCAAAAGAATCGATAAATGAAACAACAAATTGCTTTCATAATGAAGACTTAAAAGAAAATCTACAAACCCACCAACAACAATCATAGAACATCATCTAACACAAAGAACCAATATGTTGAGAATCCTCCAAGGTATGACACACGTAGACGTGGTGAAAGTCCTTCTAGGTATGATCGACATAATCCAACGCATGTTGAGGGTTCTACAAGGTATGATCGACAAACTGCCAAGTATGATACTCAGAGGATTGTTGTTACTACTGGGAATAGGGAAACTGTTGGAAGTCAAGTGGTTAAGCAGAGTGGGATTCAATGTTTTAATTGCCAAGGTTATGGGTATATGGCAAAGCAATGAAGGAAGCCAAAATTGGTAAGAGACTCCAGCTATCACAAGGAAAAGATGCTGCTATGAAAGATGATGGAAGCAGGGGTTAAATTGTTAGCTGAGGAAGGAGAAATACTTGATGACACTGATGATGAAGATTCTGATCAAGAACTCGATGCACATTACTCGTACATGGCAAAGGTTGAAGAAGTCCTCAAAGTCACTGAAGATGACAATGGCCCTATCTTTGACACTGAGCCAATCGATAAGGTACACACTACTGATGAATATAATGTGTTTGGTGATATTCATGAGCATAGTGATCTACCCAATGCAATTAATAACACATGTATGATGGAAACGGTTGATAGCAATACCACACCCGATTCATCAGACATGTTCAATAATGAGTCTGAGGATGATCAACATGCAAATGAGTATGATGAAGAGGAACGTATTGCGCTTGCTAATTTAATTGCCACTTTACAAAAAGATGTCACTGAAAACAAAAAGAGTCAAAAGCAATTAAAGAAGGCAAACGTTAGGCTCACTCAAAATTTTGAAGAATGCAAAGCTGCTCTTATCAAATCTAATGAGATGACTAAAAGCTATAGAGATGAGCTCCTTCAAAAAACCAAAGAGCTTGAGGGGTACAAGGGAATTGCGTTAAAAAGTCAAAAGGACGATTTTGAAAACAAATATAATACAACTCTTGAGTTATTAGCCAAAGAGAAGCGTCAATATAATGTTTTCTTAATGGATGAACGTCAAAAAACGTACCTTGCCAATACCAAAGTTAATAAACTTGAACAAAAGCTCTCTATGACCACTACCGATTCTGCTAAAATTCTTGAGGTTCAGAAACAAGAGGTAGATGCGTTAAAACAAGACTTCAAAAGTAAATATGATAAAGAAACCGAAAAAGTAACGAAATTAGAAGAACAAGTAGATTTTTTGAAGAAAGTTGTTTATAAAACGCACGATTCTATTCAAACCGTAAGAATGCTAGCACCTCCGTCGATGTTTAAGGGTCAAGCTAGCTTTGCAAATCCTGAGTACCTTGCCAAAGCTAAAGTTGCGAACCCGTGTCTTTATCTTGATGAGACTGAAAGGACCGATCTTGATTGCATGCCTTTTAGTGTCGATAGTGAAGAGCCTGCCCTTAGGGATGATGATAGTCGACCACTTGTCAATAAGTAGTTTGTGAAACCATATAATTACGCTTACATGAATAGTCTTTATGGTATTTTCAACAAACAAACTCAGAAAACCCATGAGGAAGTGCTTTTAGAATGCAAATAAAAGAGAATTCGATGGAAAAATGCATTTGCCCCTAAGAAATCTAATGTTTACAAATACATAAACTACCTCCCTCTAGATGAATCTAAAAGCAAGAGTAGGAAAACATTAGGTATTCTTAAACACCACATAGATAATGTTAAATCTATTGTTGAAAGAGATTGGGAAAGACGTGAAAATGCTGAGTGGAAACGTCGATTCCTCAAGATATTACCTTGCTAGTGAAAGAACTCTTAATTCCAAATACATCATTGATTAAAGAAACTGTTGTAACACTCTCATTTTTCATATCGGTACAGCGGAAGGGTCTTTTAGAGTGTTACGGGATAGCACAATAACTCCAATCATAGACAACACATAAAAATGGTTGTTCAAGGTTCAACATACATTCATTCGATAAAAAGTTTTAAAGTGTACAACAGGTCCCAAATTATACAGGTCATTTAGTTTACAAAACATAGATCGAATGAACATTTTTAATATTATGTGGGCCATCAGAGTCGATCTCCATCCGGATTACCTTCAAGCACCTGAGATGAAAACATGCAAAAATCATATCAGCGAATGCCGAGTGAATTCATAGAGTTTAATAAAAACCGTTATATAAAACAATCGTTAAAATCAGAACACAAGTATAATATCAGAAGTAAGTACTCGTATTGCTAGTCAGGCAATATATAAATCAAGCATACATCTTAAACCGTCCATGAGACCGTAGCCTCAATATTACCATTATAGGTAATATTATCATCGTTATTTTCATCGTTATTGTATTGTATATATAGGATACATTTTAGGATTATTATTAGCCGCATGACATTCTTACCTTACTGTGAAAACAACGGGCCGCGAACCCGACAAACAATTTTCCCATCTAAGTTAGCATGTCGTCACAAAAATCACGCTATGGAATCTTCTCATACATAAATTCGCTTACCAATCAATGTGGTACGACGAGGATCAACCGTCAAGGCGCGAACTAGGGTGATTGTACCCTAATAGTACTATCAAATGCATAAGCGTCTACCAAATCCCGGTAGTTCACAATTCATGCTAATGGGACTTTAAGTGACATAACCTAACTACTAATAATCCTTTTTGTCTCGTTTATAGGGTCATAGCATCATTCGGGTCCATATCATTAAGCATACCATCGGGACTACTTGTGTTCTATTTTTATCAAAAACTAGCATGTTATCTCCCTCGCGGGTTTACAAATCATTTTATAAAATATTTAAAAGAGTGCGAGGCTATGAACTAACGTTGATAATGAAAGGCGAATTATCGGCTACGAGCGTGCTTCGGTCACGGAAACCTATATAAATAATAATCAGTCTTAGACTTTTGTCCAATGACTTTTATCAAATTAACAATATACATATGATGATTTTGTACATATGATGATGATCAAGTGGGTTTATATATCCTTGTTTACTCATTTTAGTGTTTATGTATTGGTAACTTTTTACTAGTTTACTAGTTTTACCTATTTACCTACTTTGAGTCCAATAAGTTTAGTATAAGTTCTTTAACTTGTTTTATTTCATTTTATACTTATATTATCAGTATTTACATTTTACATTTCGGGCCCAAATGGGTTAAGCCCAATAAGTACTTTTTATAAGTGTTTAACTTATTTAGTCCAATTATTAGTCCAATATGCGTACTTAGCTCGTTAATGTCCGTATGTCCTATAGTTCGGGTTTTATCGGTTTTTACTTGTATTAGATACTTATATATCAGTATATGACTTTTAAAAACTTTACATTAGACGGGTTTGATCGTCTAAGTTTTAATTGACGAAAAACGTTAATTTTACGGTAATAGCCGAAAAAGTCGTAAAAATCAAGTTTATAGTTTTTATAACTTATAAATATTATTCCACTACCATTTTTATAATTTATCTATTTATTTAACCTTTTACATATTTATATAAATGAAATTCATAAGTTAGTGGGTTTTAATTTCACATTTTATACTATATAATTTGAGTGCTTATATAATAGTAATAAACATTAATTCTCAAAATCTGATTTTTATTTGCATCTTCACCATTTTTATCATATCTAGAGTTCTACAATGAATTAGAAGCTCATTTTTGGATGGCATGATCTTCATATTATGTGCTACATTTAACTTAGTTATAGCTACTGCTCATTTTAAGTTTATCTAGCCTTAACAGTCCCTACAAAACAACTTATTCAGATTAGCACACTCATCTTGTTTTGATCATATCTCACTCATTATAATGATTCCATTGCATGACCAACTCTCACATGTGTATAACATCTTGTAATTACTGTAAATGGATTCTACCATGCAAGTTTATCAGTTCAAGTTTTGGTTACATACTGTTTTTATACAGGCAACAAATTAATCATGATTTTAGCCTTGTTTCTTATGGTTATTAACCTTTTTAAGCATATTTATCAACACTTGATCCCCACACAACATTTTTATCATCATATATTAATCATATACATATACAACAAGAAAGAAAATACATTTGATCTATACAAAAATAACAAGAGAAAATGGAGAGGATGATCTTCTTTACCAACCAAGAGTATATCTTGTTTTTGGAAGACAAGAACTTGATGAACACCAAAAGTAACTCCAAGATCATCAAACACCAAGAAAATAAGTTGAGAAATCAGCCCTAGGACACAAGCAATTAACCTCCTTTGTTTTTAAAATGGCCACCAAATGATCAAGGCTTCAAGGTAACTCCATGATAGAGCTAGATAACAAGTATCTTGTGGCTAGAAAAGATCAAGAAGGGGTGTTTGTTCTTTAAAAGTGGACGGCAATGGTGGTGATGTTGAGAGGATTTTTGGTTGATTTTGCATGTGTAAATGGTGGTATGTGAAATGGTTAATGGTTTTAGCTAGTTTGGTAGCTTAAAGTGTAAGCTTAACTTACACTTGTAAGTTATAAGCTAACATGATGCCACATCCTTGATGTGGTGTCACGTGTGCCGTCCCATGTGTGTAGTGGGGTGGGATAATGTATTTTGTCCCACCTCACTAATTTACGGGTATCCCTCGATTCTAGTTTCCTCGATTTGCGTGCCCTCGGGTCGTTTCACGAAAAACGTTTTTATAAATTATGAATCAACGACACAAAACGAATCCAATAAAAATTGTCTCATCAAAAACGGAGTTCAAAAACGTAAATACGTAATCCTAAGGTTTCCGGTTTAATCGTAAAGGACGCTAAATTATGCACGTAAGCCCAAATTTAAATCCGTAAATTGTGAGTTAATCAACCAACACAAAAATAAGTTTCAAAATATTATACGAGAAAATAATTCACTACCTGAAAATGTTAGATTGTCACAGCTTTTCCTACTAAAAGGGATCAACGTCCTCGTGATCCATTTCATTTGGATGTCCGTTTCTTATTGAAATCGAAGAGGTGCGGATATTTCTTCCACATTTCATCCTCTTGTTCCCAAGTATACTCTGGTCCATGCTTTGAATTCTATCAGATCTTGACAATAGGTATCTGACTTTGTTTCAGTTGCTTTACCTCACGGTCCATAACCTTTACGGTCTCTTCGATAAAATGCAACTTCCCATCTATTCGAACCTTATCTAATGAAATTTTCTCATCACTCACTGCTAGACATTTCTTTAGATTAGATACATGGAATGTGTTGTGAACACCATGAAGTTCTGGGGGTAACTCTAGTTTGTAAGCCACCGGACCTACTCTAGATAAAATCTTAAAGGGTCCAATATAACGGGGATTCAATTTTCCTCGCTTTCCAAATCTTATAACGCCTTTCCACGGCGATACTTTCAACATTACTTGGTCACCCACTTTAAACTCCATTGGCTTCCACCGCACATCCGTGTAACTTTTCTGTCTACTACGGGCAGTCAACAACCTATTCTTAATCTGAACTATCATCTCCGTAGTCTCCCGGATCAATTTCGGTCCCGTGAGCTGGGTATCCCCAACTTCACTCCAACATACAGGAGATCTACACTTCCTACCATACAAAGCTTCAAACGGTGCAACCTTAATACTAGAATGGTAACTATTGTTATACGAAAACTCTGCTAACGGTAAATGTTTATCCCAATTCTTACCAAAATTTAACACACAAGCTCTCAACATATCTTCCAGTGTTTGTATCGTCCTTTCACTCTGCCCATCAATCTGGGGGTGATAAGCAGTGCTCATGTCGAGATTCGTTCCCAAAGATCTTTGGAGAGATTTCCAAAAATTCGATGCGAATCTAGGATCTCGATCTGAAATGACCGATACAGGCACTCCATGCTTGCATACAATATTCTCAAGGTATATACGAGTCAGCTTCTCCAGTGAGAACTGCTCTTTAACCGGAATGAAGTGTGCTGATTTGGTCAGTCTATCGACAATGACCCAAATCGAGTTGTTTCCAGATGATGTTCTAGGAAGCTTGGTGATAAAGTCCATCGTAATTCGTGTAATACCTAGAACCGAGGTCACTTACCTTACACTAAATTACGCTTATTTTTGAAATTTTTAATAAATTTTACTTGCTATATATTTTATCATTTTGGTTGAAACCGATATTCGAGGTCATAATTTTGACAATTGACGATTTAAGAAGAACGATGACGACTACGATCCCGATGGATGCCCAAATTTCTATGTTTATTGTCATTTTATCGATACTATAATTTTTCGAGAATTTTACTTTGGGTTCGTGTTAAGTCGAGTCGGGTGAGTTTTATTGCTTTCCGGGTACATTTAAAGTGTCCTAAAAGTATTTTGGAGTGTTCGGGATGATCCCCGACTCCCGTAAAATTTTCCAAAATGACTAGTGAGTCATTCCCGTAAACTTGTGAGGTCGTTTTCACTTAAGGACCAAAGAAAGCTAATATTGCACCACAAGTCCCTCCTAATTTTACAAAATAGGAAATCAAACACACACACAACACATTTCACTTAAAAAATTTTCAAACCCCTCCCTTTTCTCTCCTTAGGCCGACGGCCAAAACCACCCAAACCACCACCACCATTTTTTTTTCTAGCTTGTTTTGATCAAAAGTAAGCTTAGACCACCTTTAATTACTACTTTCCCTTTCTTTTCATGTACTTTAATCATACATGCATCCACAAAATTTTTTCCAAGAATCAATGGATTTTTCAAAGTGGTTTTGATGTTAAATTGGATGTATGAATGTTTAATTCATGTGTATAGGATGTTTAATCACTCAACAAACCAACAAAAATCAATTTGGTTGGGGGGTTTTGATCACCCACACCGCACGGCACAAAGGGGGTGTTTGGTGGATCTTGGTGATTGTTATTTTGGTTTATGGATTATGTGTTTGTTCTTGTTTTTAGAGGTTTTTGAATGGGTAAAACCCATTGCATGTTTAATTTTGTGTTTGGGTTTTATGATGGATTTTATAATTAGAGTGTTTATAACTGATTAGTATGGTTAGGTATGATTAGGAGTGATTAGGTTGAGGTCTAGTGTCGATAAATTGGTTTGGAAACGAGTGTTGGATTGATTTTGGGATAGGTAATTTTAGGCAGAAAGTTTGGGATGTTTTCATAAAAATTGTTTTGTAAACAGGTCATGTGATTAGGATATAATTGTAGAGCGTCTTCTTAGCTTCGATTTGGTATAAGATAGAGCTTACGACTCCTAACGAGTCAAAAGTTATGATGTTTTGAAAATCGTGTACCGGGAGATGAGAACCTTCATAATCCAAAATTATGTTTGGTTTTAGGTCAAATCCCGGGGACCATAGGTATAGTTTGGTAAATGGTCAAAGGTTGATTTTTGGTCTCAAACCTGCATATGTGAGTCTATTATTAGACTTAGGTGTCAAATGGGTCAATGGTATATTTTAAATAGGTCAAATGAGTCCGACTTGGTCAAAGTGCAAATTCAGTCCGAAAAACGTAGGTTTGGTAAAGTGTTGAGTAACGGGTCGTAAAAGCGAAAACTTTTAATGGGATTGAAAATGGGTTTTCTACAGGTCTTAAGGTATTTTTGAGAATTTTCCCAATTTTTATAAAAAGGGTTAAGTCTATTAAAACAGTCCGTACTTTTGGTAAGTATCGGCGAAAAATGTGTAAAAGGGAATAACGTTAATAACATGGACGAATAGTATAAAACGAGTAACACTTATTTGTTTGGTTTTGGTGTGAGTTGTAATTATCACATTTGACTAATATGTATGTATTATATACAGTACTTAAGGTTTATGAATGAGATTACTCATTACGCGTTATTGGTTTGATAGGTGTTGATTTTCCCGGGCATCCTCATCATCGTCAGTGATCGTCACTCGAATCGTCGACTACTTTATATATAAGGTGTGAATTTATACCCTCGCTTACTATTGTTTTAAATTGTTTTACCCGCGAGGGAAATGCATGCTGGTTTTCCAAAATGAACATATGTCATGAATGATTGTTGGACCCGAATGTTGCCTTAGAAATTGTGTTGAGTACCTAGTTGCAAAAGGCCCTAATTTCATGAACTATTAACTATTGTTTAATCCTAGCGTGGATTGAAAATAGCCGCTTATACAAAGTGATAGTACTATGGGGTTGACGACCCTATCCGAGACGAGGGCTAGTACGTTGGGTACCCCCTGCGGACGGATAATTTGTGATAAGAGATAAGGTATAATTGCAACTGATGCCTTTGGAAGGGGCACTGGTTTCATCTGAATCACGCCGGTAATTATTACGCGGGTGATTGAGTTAACGGATTAGTGTCATGAGCTTAAACACAATTGTCATAACCATGAAAATAGATTGTTTGATCGACAAGTCTATGAATGATCGTGAATGATTTTTATACACATATGTTCAAAATGAAATTGTAAAACCTATGAATTCCACTCAACATTATTTGTTGACCAAATTTAGCATGTGTTTCAGGTAACCGATGAAGTGTAACATGGAGCATGCATTGGATGGGAGTTGTGTGTGTGGCTTGGCGTCTACTTGTTTTTCCACCCATTCTTACTTGAATATTTTAAACTTTATGTCATGTTGTTGTGAAAACTGTATCTTTTGGGGTTGAGACTCATGGGGACCGAAACGCTAACTCTGTGTTGTATCATTTGGGTTTGGAAAACCGTAGACATGTACATTTTTAACAATTTTTAATTTAAGTTCAAACTTTTACGTCTCTTTGGAGTCGTTTGATATATCTTGTGTGCGATGATAACTGCCTAGCACCCAAATGTTGTAGTTCCGCTGCGCATAGCATTTGGTGGGGTGTTAGAGATTGGTAATCGGAGCCATGAGTTATAGAGAACTAGGTCGTTTTGAAAATTCCTAAACTATAACTTTTGGTGTCCTAAGAAATTGTCCAAGCACACAACTATCCTGCATGGCTCCGGTAAGGTTTATTTTTGTATTCATGGTATTGATGTATAATTTTGAGTTGAAGTATATATGTGGGTATTTATTACGTAGATATTGAACTACTATATGTAAACGTTGAAATTATACGTGGAGTACCCGATACCGTAATTCTTGTATTACATATGCATGAGCATCATATTATCGCATTTTGGGCATGTGTACCACCTTTGCTTTGCATTTGCATGCATGTATTTATAAATATTGAATAGTAATCTTACGTACCCTCCAAAATTCTCTGTTATTGCGGGAATGGCCGAGGTACCGCCTAACGGAAATGGAGACGATTACGTCGTAGGACACGAAGGGGAAATGTTGGAACAGCTGCTGAAGGACAAGCCGAGACGAACCATGTTCAAGCCCAGGACCTCGACCAAAGGAGAACTACTTTCCCCAGTCCTATTCGTACTTCCCATCTGATTGGTACGCCAGGTATCCCTAGAAGTTCCGACGCTGCAGCGAGCGCAAATTCTCTTCATCAGGACATTGCAAGAGTGATCTGCCCCGGACCAAGAGATTATCGTGACGTTCCGCGTATTGTGAGAAGATTGGATGAATCGATGTACGAGCGGTACATTGTGGAAACTAGAGTAATCAAGAGATTCGACGAGAATGAGAGGGCACACCAGAGGTTGTTGGCAAGAACTTCAAGGATTGAATTTGATGGAGTGGCAAACAAGAGTGATATCAACAGTCTGAGATCGATGATAGCGAACCTGAGTGCTAGTCTTGAACAAGTTAGTGAGGATCAAGCGAGGTTGACTAGGATGCAAAGTTGGGAGCATCATGTTAGAGCATCTTTGCCACCAGATTGGAGATTTGTAGATGATTTGGAAATGGAGGCTAATGATTTTATGGTCCAGCCACCTGCCAAAGGTGTGTGTATCACTGTAGGAAATCAGGTAGCAGTGGAGTGTGGATCTACTTCTAGGACGAAGAAGGCGACTAAGTGTGGGCCGAATGACAAAGGAAAGAGGAAGATGGACGAAGAGGACGAGGAAGACAGTGACGAAGAGCCCGAGGAGGATGAAGATGAACCGCCATCCAAGAGGTCGTGTGGATCGCCACATGACTAGTTGCTTGTATTGTACTTTATCTTTGATCGTTGTAATCAAACTATTTTAGACTTTTGTATGATGGTATTGTGAGGAAAAACTTGATGACTTATGGTTTATGGTGAATGGTTGTAGTGGCAATACTTGTCACAATTTTGGTTGATTTATCAATACAATCCATGTTTACCTTTCATGATCGATGATATGTCTTTAATTTGCTCTTTTGTGATGTGAATGGATGAATATTAGTAACCTTATAGTGATGTGTCGTTGTATTTATATTATGTCTTGAAAGAGAAATCCATCTTAATATTGATGTGTATACTTACATTGTTTTTCTATTTTCCCTATCTTTGCAGAGAGGTGTACTTGAGAACTCACCATGCCTCCAAAGCTAACAGCAACCCGTGTGAACACAATGATTGAGGAAGCAATAGCAAATGCACTCGACGCAGCTCGTGCAAACCGAAACCCAGATCAAGGCGGAAATGTGGGGAGACAGCAAGCCCCGAGGGAGTGTACTTATGCTGGTTTTATGAAATGCGGTCCCACGCAGTTTCGTGGAACAGGCGGAGCCCTAGAACTCCGAAGGTGGTTAGAGAAGATCGAGTGTACTTTTGAGATTAGCGGATGTTCAGAGGCAAATAAGGTCAAGTTTACAGCTGCCACTTTTCTTGATGACGCATTGAGTTGGTGGAACAATCAAGTAGCCACTGTTGGATTAGCAGTAGCAAATGCGAGGACTTGGACTGCTACTAAGGCTCTTTTGACCAAAAAGTTCTGTCCCGAAGAGGAACTGGGTCAACTGAAAGATGAGTTAAGGCATTTGACTTTAAAGAACAATGATATTACTGCGTATACAAGGAGGTTTAATGAATTGAGCCTTTTGTGTCCCGATGCCTTTGCCGATGATAGCAAGAAGATGAAGCAGTATATCAAAGGTCTGTCAAGTAATATCAAGGGTGAGACGACTTCATCTAAGCCTGGGTCATTCGATGAAGCAGTCCAAATGGCTCACGCGTTAACGGATGTCAAACTGCAAGATAAAAAGAACTTCATTGCTGAAGGAAACAAGAGAAAGTGGGAGGCAGCTCAGAGTAATCAATCCCAAGGTCAAAACCGTGGAGGAAACCGTAACAACCAAGGTCATAACCGCAATCAGTAGTTCAACCAGAGAAGAAATGATGGGATGAGGGCTGTCACAAACCCTAGAGGAGCGAAGGTGAATCCCCACTGTGGTCGATGTAATTTGTACCATGTAGGGAGTTGCCCACCTGCGTGTGGCAAGTGCGGAAAAGCGGGTCATAGAATGTCAGATTGCCGAGCTAAAGGGGTAGCTACTGGGGCAAATGCTACGAGAGTGATGGTTTGCTTCGTATGTGGAGAAAGAGTGCATAAGCAGGGGAATTGCCCGAAGGCTGGAAACAGGCAAGGAGGAAATAATGCTACTGTTGTGTATCAAGTAGGGACTGCTGATAAACCACAAGGCCCTAACATGGTTACCAGTACGTTTCTGCTAGACGCTTGTTATGCTAGTATATTGTTTGATTCTGGTTCCGACAAGAGCTTCGTAGATGTTAAATTTAGTCGTCATGTCGATAGAGAACCGGTATTGTTAACGACTAGTTATAACGTGGAATTAGCCGATGGGAAAATCGTTAGTACAAATTCTATACTGAAAGGGTGTACTTTGAAGTTAGGAAATTACGCTTTTGAAATCGACTTAATGCGCATAGAGCTAGGATCGTTCGATGTGATCGTTGGAATGGATTGGCTGATGGCGCATAGTGCTGTGATCGTCTGTGGAGAAAGGTTAGCTCAGATCCCGTTGAGGAATAGAGTCTTGACTGTGAAGGGAGATGAATGCACTTCTCGTTTGAAAGTGATCTCTTGTTTGAAAATTATGCGGTATGTAGAAGATGGATGTGATGTGTTTTTGGCACAAGTTTCTAGTGATGGCGACTTAGAGATGAAGTTAGAAGAGGTACCTGTAATTCGCGAATATCCGGAAGTTTTTCCAGACGAGTTGCCGGGTTTACCACCCACCCGTGAAGTCGAATTTCGAATCGATTTGATGCCGGGAGCTGCACCAGTTGCTCGTGCACCCTATCGATTAGCACCATCAGAGTTAAAGGAGTTATCGGATCAACTGAAGGAGTTGATGGATAAGGGATTTATTCGACCGAGCTCGTCACCATGGGGAGCGCCAGTGTTGTTTGTGAAGAAGAAAGATGGGTCATTTCGGATGTGTATTGACTATAGAGAGCTCAACAAGCTGACGATTAAGAATCGGTATCCATTGGCGAGGATTGACGATTTGTTTGATCAATTACAAGGTTCCTGTGTATACTTAAAGATCGACTTGAGGTCAGGGTATCATCAACTGCGTGTGAGAGAGGAGGATATCCCTATAACTGCCTTTCGTACGCGGTATGGACACTTCAAATTTCGAAAGATGCCTTCTGGGTTGAGAAACGCGCCTGCAGTATTCATGGACCTTATGAATCGAGTATGCAGGCCGTACCTAGATAAGTTTCTCATTGTTTTTATCGATGATATTCTTATTTACTCTAAGAGTAAGGAAGAGCACGAGAAGCACCTGATAAAGATATTGGATCTGCTGAAGAAGGAGAAGCTGTATGCGAAGTTCTCGAAGTGTGAGTTTTGGTTAGAGTCTGTGCAATTCCTTGGTCACGTAATTGATAGCAAAGGAGTTCGTGTGGATCCTACCAAAGTCGAAGCGATCAGGGAATGGTCGGCAACGACAACGCTGACTGAAGTTCGACAATTCCTTTGTTTGGCTGGGTATTATCGGAGATTCATTAAAGTATTTTCGTTGATTGCGAAGCCATTGACAAAGCTTACCGAGAAGAATAGGGTGTATAAATGGGGAGATGATGAAGAATTCGCTTTCAAAACACTCAAGGACAAGTTATGTTCTACACCGATATTGTCATTACCAGAAGGAACCGAAGACTTTGTAGTGTATTGTGACGCATCTCGTAAGGGTTATGGAGCTGTGTTGATGCAGCGTGAGAAGTTGATTGCTTACGCGTCGAGACAACTAAGGAAGAATGAAGAAAACTACATGACGCATGATTTGGAATTAAGAGCTGTGGTTTTTGCGTTGAAATTGTGGAGACATTATTTGTATGGGACGAAGTGTGTTGTATTTAGTGACCACAAGAGTTTGCAGCACATTTTAGACCAAAAGGAGTTGAACATGAGACAGAGGCGATGGGTAGAATTACTGAGCGAATATGACTGTGAGATTCGCTACCATCCTGGCAAGGCGAATGTCGTAGCAGATGCACTTAGTAGGAAGGATCGAGAGAAACCTTTGAGAGTCAGAGCTTTAGTGATGACTGAGGGTGTTGATTTAACCGAAACAATACTGAAGGCTCAAGAGAAGGGTTTAATGAAAGAGAATGTTAATGCTGAGAACTTGGGAAGAATGTTGAAACCTCTTTTTGTGGTTAAGTCAGACGGGCTGAGATATTTCGAGAATCAGATTTGGTTACCGTTGTGTCCATCTGAGGAAGGAAAGCCTGGAGTACGAGATTTGGTTATGAATGAGACTCATAAATCGAAGTACTCGATACATCCTGGATCGGATAAAAAGTATCATGACCTGAAGAAAGTCTATTGGTGGCCGAATATGAAGGCGGATATTGCTCGTTACGTTAGTAAGTGTTTGAATTGTGCGAAGGTTAAAGCCGAACATAAGAAGCCGTCTGGGCTGTTGGTACAACCAGAGATCCCAGAATGGAAATGGGAGAGAATCGCTATGGATTTCGTGACCGGTTTACCCAGAACTCCTAGTGGATGTGATATGATTTGGGTAATAGTGGATAGTTTGACGAAATCTGCTCACTTCTTACCTATGAAGAAGACGGACAATATGGAGAAGCTGGCTAGTGTGTACGTGAAGGAAATTGTTTGAAGACATGGAGTACCTTTATCGATCATTTCAGATCGCGATAGTAGGTTTACTTCGGAATTTTGGAAATCACTTCAACGTACGATGATCACTGAATTGAGTTTGAGCACGGCTTATCACCCCGAGACTGATGGCCAGAGTGAACGAATTATTCAGACGATGGAGGACATGCTCCAAGCATGCGTGATTGATTTTGGAGGAAGTTGGGAACGCCACTTGCCTTTAGTGGAGTTTTCGTATAATAATAGTTATCATGCGAGCATCAAGGCTGCACCATTCGAAGCGTTGTATGGAAGGAAGTGTAGATCACCTGTGTGTTGGAGTGAAGTAGGAGAAAGTCAGTTGACTGGACCCGAAATGGTTTTGGAGACGACAGAGAAGATTGTGCAAATCAAGAACCGATTACTTGCTGCAAGGAGCCAACAGAAGAGTTATGCCGATAACAGAAGAAAACCGTTGGAATTTGAAGTCGGAGATATGGTTATGCTTAAGGTTTCGTCGTGGAAGGGTGTGATTCGTTTTGGGAAGAAAGGAAAGTTGAGTCCGAGGTATATTGGACCATTTAAGATCGTTAAACGAATTGGGACGGTAGCGTATAAGTTAGAGTTGCCGAACGAGCTTAGTGCTATTCACGACACGTTTCACGTATCAAATTTGAAGAAGAGTTTGGCGGATAAGGAATTGGTGATTCCTTTGGACGAGATTCAATTGGACGACAAAATGAATTTTGTGGAAGAACCCGTGGAAATTATGGGCCGAGAGGTCAAGAGGCTGAAGCATTGTAGAATTCCCATTGTGAAGGTTCGCTGGAATTCTAGGCGTGGACCGGAATACACTTGGGAACGTGAGGACTTTTTCAAGGAAAGGTACCCTCATCTGTTCCATCGGCATGAAATGTGAGTATAAGAAGAGGAGAGTGCCGGGACGTCGCTCTCTTTAAGGAAGGGTGGATGTAATACCTAGAACCGAGGTCACTTACCTTACCCTAAATTACGCTTATTTTTGAAATTTTTAATAAATTTTAATTGCTATATATTTTATCATTTTGGTTGAAACCGATATTCGAGGTCATAATTTTGACGATTGACGATTTAAGAAGAACGATGACGACTACGATCCCGATGGATGCCCAAATTTCTATGTTTATTGTCGTTTATCGAAACTATAATTTTTCGAGAATTTTACTTTAGGTTCGTGTTAAGTCGAGTCGGGTGAGTTTTATTGCTTTCCGAGTACATTTAAAGTGTCCTAAAAGTATTTTGGAGTGTTCGGGATGATCTCCGACTCTCGTAAAATTTTCCAAAATGACTAGTGAGTCATTCCCGTAAACTTGTGAGGTCGTTTTCACATAAGGACCAAAGAAAGCTAATATTGCACCACAAGTCCCTCCTAACTTTACAAAATAGGAAATCAAACACACACACAACACATTTCACTTAAAAAAATTTCAAACCCCTTCCTTTTCTCTCCTTAGGCCGACGACCAAAACCACCCAAACCACCACCACTATTTTTTTTTCTAGCTTGTTTTGATTAAAAGTAAGCTTAGACCACCTTTAATTACTTCTTTCCCTTCCTTTTCATGTACTTTTTCATACATGCATCCACAAAATTTTTTCCAAGAATCAATGGATTTTTCAAAGTGGTTTTGATGTTAAATTGGATGTATGCATGTTTAATTCATGTGTATAGGATGTTTAATCACTCAACAAACCAACCAAAATCAATTTGGTTGGGGGGTTTTGATCACCCACACCCCACGGCACAAAGGGGGTGTTTGGTGGATCTTGGTGATTGTTATTTTGGTTTATGGATTATGTATTTGTTCTTGTTTTTAGAGGTTTTTGAATGGGTAAAACCCATTGCATGTTTAATTTTGTGTTTGGGTTTTATGATGGATTTGATAATTAGAGTGTTTAGGACTGATTATTATGGTTAGGTATGATTAGGAGTGATTAGGTTGAGATCTAGTGTCGATAAATTTGTTTGGAAACGAGTGTTGGATTGATTTTGGGATAGGTATTTTTAGGCAGAAAGTTTGGGATGTTTTCATAAAAATTATTTTATAAACAGGTCATGTGATTAGGATATAGTTTTAGAGCGTCTTCTTAGCTTCGATTTGGTATAAGATAGAGCTTACGACTCCTAACGAGTCAAAAGTTATGATATTTTGAAAATCGTGTACCGGGAGATGAGAACCTTCATAATCCGAAATTATGTTTGGTTTTAGGTCAAATCCCGGGGACCATAGGTATAGTTTGGTAAATGGTCAAAGGTTGATTTTTGGTCTCAAACCTGCATATGTGAGTCTATTATTAGACTTAGGTGTCAAATGGGTCAATGGTATATCTTAAATGGGTCAAATGAGTCCGACTTGGTCAAAGTGCAAATTCAGTCCGAAAAACGTAGGTTTGGTAAAGTGTTGAGTAACGGGTCGTAAAAGCGAAAACATTTAATGGGATTAAAAATGGGTTTTCTAAAGGTCTTAAGGTATTTTTGAGAATTTTCCCAATTTTTATAAAAAGGGTTAAGTCTAGTAAAACAGTCCGTACTTTTGGTAAGTATCGGCGAAAAATATGTAAAAGGGAATAACGTTAATAACATGGACGAATACTATAAAACGAGTAACACTTATTAGTTTGGTTTTGGTGTGAGTTGTAATTATCACAATTGACTAATATGTATGTATTATATACAGTATTTAAGGTTTATGAATGAGATTACTCATTACGCGTTATTGGTTTGATAGGTGTTGATTTTCCCGGGCATCCTCATCATCGTCAGTGATCGTCACTCGAATCGTCGACTACTTTATATATAAGGTGTGAATTTATAGCCTCGCTTACTATTGTTTTAAATTGTTTTACCCGCGAGGGAAATGCATGCTAGTTTTCCAAAATGAACATATGTCATGAATGATTGTTGGACCCGAATGTTGCCTTAGTAATTGTGTTGAGTACCTAGTTGCAAAAAGGCCTAATTTCATGAACTATTAACTATTGTTTAATCCTAGCGTGGATTGAAAATAGCCGCTTATACAAAGTGATAGTACTATGGGGTTGAAGACCCTATCCGAGACGAGGGCTAGTACGTTGGGTACCCCCTGCGGACGGATAATTTGTGATAAGAGATAAGGTATAATTGCAATTGATGCCTTTGGAAGGGGCACTGGTTTTATCTGAATCACGCCGGTAATTATTACGCGGGTGATTGAGTTAACGGATTAGTGTCATGAGCTTAAACACAATTGTCATTACCTTGAAAATAGATTGTTTGATCGACAATTCTATGAATGATCGTGAATGATTTTTATACACATATGTTCAAAATGAAATTGTAAAACCTATGAATTCCACTCAACATTATTTGTTGACTAAATTTAGCATGTGTTTCAGGTAAACGATGAAGTGTAGCATGGAGCATGCATTGGATGGGAGTTGTGTGTGTGGCTTGGCGTCTACTTGTTTTTCCACCCATTCTTACTTGAATATAACTTTATGTCATGTTGTTGTGAAAACTGTATCTTTTGGGGTTAAGATTTATGGGGACCGAAACGCTAACTCTGTGTTGTATCATTTGGGTTTGGAAAACCGTAGACATGTACATTTTTAACAATTTTTAATTTAAGTTCAAACTTTTACGTCTCTTTGGAGTCGTTTGATATATCTTGTGTGCGATGATAACTGCCTAGCACCCAAATGTTGTAGCTCCGCTGCGCATAGCATTTGGTGGGGTGTTAGAATTCGCTCCAACTTCCATTCAGGAATCTTTGGCTGTTGAAGTAGTCCTGATGGCTTTTGATGTTCAGCTTTGACTCTAGCACAAGTCAAGCATTGAAGAACATACATAGCTATGTCAGCTTTCATATTCGGCCACCAGTACAACTTCTTCAAATCATGGTACATCTTATCAGATCCCGGATGAATGGAATACTTAGATTTATGGGATTCTAACATAATCAAGTCTCTTAAGCCTCCAAACTTAGGTATCCACATACGACCTCTTAAGCATTTCACTCCATCAGCTCTAACCTCTAAAGGATCTCCTTCTCCTCGGAACCCTTCATTAACAAAATTTTCCTTCTAACAAGCTTCTATTTGCGCATTTCTAATTTGCTCAGGCAAATTATAGTGCACGGTCAAGACTAGAGAACGCACCCTAATAGGCTCTCTATCGTTCCTACTTAATGCATCAGCAACAACATTGGCTTTTCCTGGGTGATATTTTACATCACAATCATAATCACTTAACAACTCTATCCATCTTCGTTGCCTCATGTTCAATTCCTTTTGATCGAGAATATATTGTAGGCTTTTGTGATCGGTGAATACCGTACACTTGGTGCCATACAGATAATGTCTCCACAACCTAAGAGTAAAGACTACAGCTCCTAACTCAAGATCATGAGTAGTATAATTCTCCTCATTCTTCCTTAATTTCTTGGAAGCATAAGCTATCACTTTCTCTCGCTGCATCAAAACAGCTCCATAGCCTCTAAGAGATGCATCACAATACACTACAAAATCTTCACTCCCGTCGGGTAATGATAAGATTGGCGTACTACATAATTTTTGCTTCAATGTCTGAAATGCTCCATCTTCATCACTTCCCCAAACGAAAGGTTTATTCTTCTGGGTAAGCTTAGTCAAGGGTTTAGCTATCAAAGAAAATTCTTTAATGAATCGCCTATAATAGCCAGCCAATCCTAAGAACTGTCGCACTTCCGTTGGCGTTGTCGGTGCAGACCAATTCTTAATGGCTTCAACCTTTGCAGGATCAACATGAATTCCATCTTTGTTAATCACATGACCAAGAAATTGCACAGAATCTAACCAGAAATCACATTTCGAAAACTTAGCATACAACCTTTCATCCTTCAACAATTTCAAAACAATCCTTAAATGTTCTCTATGTTCATCTTCATTCTTAGATAAGATTAGAATATCGTCAATAAACAGAATCACAAATTTATCCAAGTAGGGCTTGCACACTCGATTCATTAAATCCATGAAAATCGCAGGTGCGTTAGTTAACCCAAATGGCATTACTTGAAATTCATAGTGTCCATAACGAGTTCTAAATGCCGTTATAGGAATATCTTCTTCACGGACGCGAAGTTGGTGATATCCTGACCGCAAATCTATCTTAGAATACACACTAGATCCTTGTAGTTGATCAAACAAATCATCAATCCTAGGTAAAGGATATCGATTTTTAATTGTCAACTTATTCAGTTCCCTATAATCAATGCACATACGGAAAGATCCATCCTTCTTCTTAACGAATAAGATTAGAGCTCCCCAAGGCGACGAGCTCGGTCGAATAAAACCTTTATCAGACAACTCCTTAAGTTGTTCAGATAACTCCTTTAATCCAGAAGGGGCTAATCGGTAAGGCCACGTGCCACCGGTGCAGCACCAGGAATTAAATCGATTCGAAACTCTACTTGCCTTATCGGTGGAATTCCGGGTAAATCTTTAGGAAATACCTCAGGAAATTCACAAATAATAGGTACATCTTCCAATCGTTTCTCCCTAGACTCATTCCCGGTCAGTTGACCTAAGAATAACTCACAACCGTTCCTGATGTACTTTTGGACTTTAATACATGAAACGATTTTCAAACGGGACTCACCTCGATTACCATCAATTACTAACGTCCTATTCCTAAGAGGAATCTTAACCTCTTCTCTCCACATAAAATAGTAGCATTATTCAACGACAACCAATCCATACCAATAATAATATCAAAACTACCAAATTCTATCAACATCAAATCAATCGGAAAGGAATAGTTCAAGAGATTTAGAGAGCATCCTTCTAATAGCTTATTAGTTTTCACTAATTTACCATCAGCCAATTCCACCTCGTAACTGGTATTTATCTCAACAGGTTCAATGTCAATAAGGGCACTAAATTTAGTGGATACAAAGCTCCTATCAGCACCCGAATCAAATAAAGCAACAACATAATGATTGTTGAGTAAAAACGTACCGGTACCAACATTCGGATCCTCTTTCTTCACCTCAATTGTTCCAAGTTGATAGATACCACCCTGGGGGTTTCTTCCAGGTACAATCGCTTTCAACTTGGGGAATTCTGATTTCCTATGACCTTCTTCATTACAGTTGAAGCAAATGGTTCCCTTCTTACACCTTTCAACCTTGTGTCCAAGCTTTCCGCAATTTCGGCACTTCCAGCAGTCGCCAGCATGCCTCTTGTTGCCACACTTAGGACATCTATCATCGTTTCGAGGTGTGTTGTAGGTAAGAGCATTTGCATTCCTCTTTCTCTGGTTCTGACGGTGATTGAAATTCTTCCTATTATCACCTCTATCTACACGATCACCATCTCCCTTTCTTTTCTCACCAACACGGGCTTCATCTTCCCTATCTTAAATTATCTGTCCAATAAGTTGGTAAGCCATTCGAACAGCATCATCAATGGTCAGTGGTTTAGTTGATGTCACGTCCCCCCGGATATTCCTGGTCAACCCTTTAATATATTGTTCAATTCGGATCTCTTCGGGTTCCACCAATCGAGGACATAGCAAGGCCAACTCATGGAATAGGATTGTGTAACTATCAATGTCCACACCTTTCATTCTCAAATGAATCAACTCTTGTTCTAACCTAATGATCACACTACGAGGACAAAACTCCAAAGTCATCCACTTCTTAATTTCAGCCCAAGGAGTAGCATTAGCAGCATCAAGACCCATGAAAGCAATTCTCCCATTCCACCAAGTCAACGCACGACCTTTAAGATTAGCCATAGCAAAAGTCACCTTATCTTCCTCCTTACACTTACTAATCCGAAACACCGACTCAATCTTCTCAATCCACTGGCTTAATCCTACAGCACCTTCAGTTCCATTAGAAGGTAGAGGTTCACACTTCATGAATGTCACATAAGTACAGCCACCAACTTCAGGTGCATTAGTTCCAAGTCCTCCTACATTTCCTCCAGCATTAGCATTCACATTATTAGCATTCACATTCACATTAGTACCGCCAATTCCACTACCGCCAGCTCCACTACCGCCAGCTCCACTACCGCCAGCTCCACTACCGCCAGCTTCATTTCTAGCATTTGCCATAAATTCAATCATAGATGCGGTAACTTGCTCCGTAATAATCCTACGTACATCATCCTCAGTCACAGCCTTCTTGGGCGGCATAGTTCTATAATTTCACAATTTCAAAGTATTAAGCATTCACCCAACAAGGATTCATATAATATGAATTGAATTCATAATCAAGATACAAATAAGGCACAATATGGAATTCAAGACAAGATACATATTTCATTCGATTTGAAACAAAAGCATTGTCTTAGTTACATCCCATATCAAAGTTCTAGCACTATATATACTCAAAATTCGTGCCAAGTCTACTAGTAACAAGTCGGTTCAGTCAAAGCTACAAAAGTACAAAAGATACAAAGGTCACTACTAAATACAGACTGGTCTACTGAGAACCGCCAGATGGTCCATCATCCATCGTATTATGTATCTTTGTCGGACGATCGCTAGACACATCTTCAGCTGGGCGCTTACGGATCACTCCTCTTTCAACCATGTCAGCATAAAATCTACTATTCCAACCCACGGATATATTCAATTCCTTTTCAGCTTTCTCACGCATCGTACGAGCTACACTCAACTGAATCTCCATAGAATTCACCTTTTTCTTCATTTCAGCAAACTTACCACTTTCTAACACCGATAACCTCCTAAAAGCCTCATTCAAACCACGCTCTACATCAGTCAAATCCAAACTAAGCAATTCCTGCTCTTTCTCGCCAACCTTATTCTTCGACTCCAAATAAGCAACTTGACTCTGAACAACACCTAATCCAATCTCTGTCATACTACTCTTAACACGGGAAGCATCTAGATCACGTCTCAAGGCCCATGGTGCAAGACCATCAATATGAGTAGCCTCTCGAGTACTAGACGACTCTCCTATCATATGTCTACGAGTAGGAATACCATCGGTACCGTTAGGTGCATTATCATCCTCATCCTCCTCTGATTCAAAATCAGATTCAGACGATTCAGACATTTCATCCCTAGGTAGCTCAACCTCAGAATCAGACAAATAAACTGGTGGGGGTAAAGGCTCACCCTCTGGAACATCATAAGAGTAAATAAGCTCAGCTTCCTCATCGTCATCAACCTCATCGTCTATACCTACATCCTCCTCGACATCCTCGTCGTCAATCTCATCATCTAAATTATCTAACCCAATCTCATCATCATTCTCTATATCAACATTATCAATCTCATTCTCTACTATATCAACCTGAGGGGCAATCTGATCTCCTAGTCCTAACTCGAGCTCGGGATCCTCAAATGGTTCCTCCTCATCATACATATCATAATCTACTAAGTCTAAATAAGGATCATCATCTACATTAGGTTCGGTAATAGCATGGTTTTCTACAGGAATATTAGGGTCAGCCATGACAATCTGCATTTATATATATATCTCGTATTAGGATAACATACTAGTTAAACAATTACATACTGAAATCACGATATATACATATATATATAAATTAAATTATATATATCAAAATATATATCTTCTCAATAGGGCATGTTGGTAACGTCGGAGATCTCTGGCACCGTTATAGTGAAAAGATTTTTCAAATATTTTCTCAAATGTTCATTGTTAAAAGATTTTGAAAAGTTTTGTTCAAAACCTTGGTTTTTAAAATCTTTTGTTCTCTATAACGAGAGCTCTGGTACAAAACTGTAACACTATCATTTTTCGTATCGGTACAGCGGAAGGGTCTTTTAGAGTGTTACGGGATAGCACAATAACTCCAATCATAGACAACACATAAAAATGGTTGTTCAAGGTTCAACATACATTCATTCGATAAAAAGTTTTAAAGTGTACAACAGGTCCCAAATTATACAGGTTATTTAGTTTACAAAACATAGATCGAATGAACATTTTTAATATTATGTGGGCCATCAGAGTCGATCTCTATTCGGATTACCTTCAACCACCTGAGATAAAAACATGCAAAAATCATATCAGTGAATGCCGAGTGAATTCATAGAGTTTAATAAAAACCGTTATATAAAACAATCGTTAAAATCAGAACACAAGTATAATATCGGAAGTAAGTCCTCGTATTTCTAGTCAGGCAATATATAAATCAAGCATACATCTTAAACCATCCATGAGACCGTAGCCTCAATATTACCATTATAGGTAATATTATCATCGTTATTTGCATCGTTATTGTATTGTATATATAGGATACATTTTAGGATTATTATTAGCCGCATGACATTGTTACCTTACTATAAAAACAACGGGCCGCGAACCCGACAAACAATTTGCCCATCTAAGTTAGCGTGTCGTCACAAAAATCACGCTATGGAATCTTCTCATACATAAATTCGCTTACCAATCAATGTGGTACGACAGGGATCAACCGTCAAGGCGCGAACTGGGGTGATCGTCCCCAAATAGTACTATCAAATGCATAAGCGTCTACCAAATCCCGATAATTCACAATTCATGCTAATGGGACTTTAAGTGACATAACCTAACTACTAATAATTCTTTTTGTCTCGTTTATAGGGTCATAGCATCATTCTGTCCATATCATTAAGCATACCATCGGGACTACTTGTGTTCTATTTTAATCAAAAACTAGCATGTTATCTCCCTCGCGGGTTTACAAATCATTTTATAAAATATTTAAAAGTGTGCGAGGCTATGAACTTACGTTGATAATGAAAGGCGGATTATCAGCTACGAGCGTGCTTCGGTCACGGAAACCTATATAAATAATAATCGGTCTTAGACTTTTGTCCAATGACTTTTATCAAATTAACAATATACATATGATGATTTTGTACATATCATGATGATCAAGTGGGTTTATATATCCTTGTTTACTCATTTTAGTGTTTATGTATTGGTAACTTTTTACTAGTTTACTAGTTTTACCTATTTACCTACTTCGAGTCCAATAAGCTTAGTATAAGTTCTTTAACTTGTTTTATTTCATTTTATTCTTATATTATCAGTATTTACATTTTACATGTTGGGCCCAAATGGGTTAAGCCCAATAAGCACTTTTTATAAGTGTTTAACTTATTTAGTCCAATTATTAGTCCAATATGCGTACTTAGCTCGTTAATGTCCGTATGTCCTATAGTTAGGGTTTTATCGGTTTTTACTTGTATTAGATATTTATATATCATTATATGACTTTTAAAAACTTTACATTAGACGGGTTTGATCGTCTAAGTTTTAATTGACGAAAAACGTTAATTTTACGGTAATAGCCGAAAAAGTCGTAAAAATCAAGTTTATAGTTTTTATAACTTATAAATATTATTCCACTACCATTTTTATAATTTATCCATTTATTTAACCTTTTACATATTTATATAAATGAAATTCATAAGTTAGTGGGTTTTAATTTCACATTTCATACTATATAATTTGAGTGCTTATATAATAGTAATAAACATTAATTCTCAAAATATGATTTTTATTTTCATCGTCACCATTTTTATCATATCTAGAGTTCTACAATGAATTAGAAGCTCATTTTTGGATGGAATGATCTTCATATTATGTGCTACATTTAACTTACATATATCTACTGCTCATTTTAAGTTTATCTAGCCTTAACAGTCCCTACAAAACAGCTTATTCAGATTAGCACACTCATCTTGTTTTGATCATATGTCACTCATTATAATGATTCCATTGTATGGCCAACTCTCACATGTGTATAACATCTTGTACTTACTGTAAATGGATTCTACCATGCAAGTTTATCAGTTCAAGTTTTGGTTACATACTGTTTTTATACAGCCAACAAATTAATCATGATTTTAGCGTTGTTTCTTATGGTTATTAACCTTTTTAAGCATATTTATCAACACCTGATCCCCACACAACATTTTTATCATCATATATTCATCATATACATATACAACAAGAAAGAAAATACATTTTATCTTTACAATAATAACAAGAGAAAATGGAGAGGATGATCTTCTTTACCAACCAAGATTATATCTTGTTTTTGGAAGACAAGAACTTGATGAACACCAAAAGTAACACCAAGATCATCAAAAAGGAAGAAAATAAGTTGAGAAATCAGCCCTAGGACACAAGCAATTCACCTCCTTTGTTGTTAAAATGGCCACCAAATGATCAAGGCTTCAAGGTAACTCCATGATAGACCTAGATAACAAGTATCTTGTGGCTAGAAAAGATCAAGAAGGGGTGTTTGTTCTTTAAAAGTGGACGGCAATGGTGGTGATGTTGAGAGGATTTTTGGTTGATTTTGCATGTGTAAATGGTGGTATGTGAAATGGTTAATGGTTTTAGCTAGTTTGGTAGCTTAAAGTGTAAGCTTAACTTACACTTG